>JABUQX010052088.1:30000-46961 GCA_015478945.1 Trachelipus rathkii
ATATATATATATATATATATTATAATATATATATATATATATTATATATATATTATATATATATTATTATATATATATATTATATATATATATATATATATATATATATATATATATATTATATTATATATAGTATATATACTCTCCCCCACTCGCTAGACCGGGTATTACTGTGTATCTTAGTTTCTTCATTGAGGGTGTACCCATGGGGTTTGAGAATGGTTCAGAATGGGTCGGCTAGTTGTTAGGCGATAGTCCATCTATCCCCTACAGATATCTATCCTACTGTAAGGTTTGATCCCCCCCTTATCCAGTTCCTAGGCAGCAATTACCAAGAGAAGTTTCCTTCTTGAAATGGCTGTGTGTGTTTGGTGAGGTGAAATTTTAGCAATATTAGATTGTTTTCTTTTATAATTAATACCTACATGTACCTGAAAAATATATCTTTATTTATATTTCAACATGTATATTTTTCTTTCAGGTCTGAAAGTTTTTCAAACATGTTATTTTGGCATGTTCCATAGGCAGATCGTTAAACCATCTTTTACATCAGTTATTGCGAATAAAGAAATTAATGGTTCAGGAGCTAATTCAAAGGTACAGTATGCTAATATTCCAAAGATAAAAATAGCTATTACATAATTTTTTACTGTATGCTTGTGGTATATTAAATGTAGGCTTGATAACAAGTTTAGGTTTAAAAATGTATTTGATATACATTGCTTATCTCAACTGAAAAGAAAGTATTTCTATCAGTATAGACATTTATTTAGATATCATTCCAAATTAATGAATTGATTAATTAATTAATTTGAATCTATCTCATTCACTGGGGGTTACATATTAACACAATAAAACAAAGAACAGATACGAGGGTATTATGAACCTACTTGTACTGTGACAATAACAATCCTATAGATTTGCTCAGATGTTACTGCCAAATTCAGTTTAATAAGGCTGTAAAATGTTATTAAATATCTAATATCTCTATAGGAAGAAAAAGAACATTAGAACATTCTGTCTGAGGTCTCAAATATGAATTATAATGAACAAAGACATATACATAATAAATAAATAAAGTTTTTAATTACAAAAATGGTTCTTGAATAACATTTATTCAAAGGTGAGGTGTGTATAAAAAAAAACTATAAAAAACAGCAACTAAAACTATAACAATAACAGAAAGAATAATGTGGAAAAGCAAGCAACCCTTAATAACAATTTCATAGCGCACACCACTAATTTTCAACCATTTTGCCTTTTATCTTTTGTTTCAGTTTTTACAGAGAGCAAATCAAATTATGCCCTTTCTAGAATTACAGCCCATCACTCTCTCCCTCTTCTTCTCACATTTCATTCCTCTGAACAATTCCTGTACCATGACGATTCATACATTTTTTCTCCGAAAAGATAGAAGCCGTCTTACGGGTGATACTAACTTCCATAGGCAGTGCAAATTAGCATTTTCCTGGCAACAAGTTATATAAGTGGTATTGGGTCAGAAAACCCAACTACCACCATCCCTTAGTCGCCTTCTACAACACACAGGACAGACGATGTGGGCAATTCTTTCTCCCCACACATAGGGATATAAGGTATAGGTTATGTCTGTAAATGTTTGTCTAGATGAAGATGTGGATATAAGTAGTTGAGGCCTTATATTATATGTGGATTTAAGAGATTGTGGTCTGTAAGATGTTGTTGGTGGTGGAGGATGTTTGTATTATTGAAAGTCGCAAAGAGGAATTTGTATTAATCCATTAAATAAATGGGAGGTAATTTCATTGGCTATGAGTATGTGCATACTCTCCCTATATATTATACGGTATAGCTATATAATATATATATATATAGTTTATATAATATATTATATATATATATGTATTATAGTATATTATTATAATATATATATATTATATAAATATATATATATATATATATATTATATAATATATATATATATATTATATATATATAGTATATATATATATTAGTATATATATATATATACAGGTGTTCAAAATTATGGGTAAAATTTTTGGTAACTAATAAGAAATGCAAAAATAAAGGTAAAAGTTTTCTATAAAGGTATGAACCATTATATTGTGCTTAGTTTTCTCATCTGGCTGTCTGTAATGGTGTTTTTTTAGCTAATATCTTGTGTATCTTATGTAAAAGCGAAGTAAGTTAACAAGATCTAAATTTTAAAATATGGCGGACGTTAAAAAGGTATTTTGAGGAACTGAAATAAATCAATTTGAAATAAGGTAGTTCGTAATAATCATATTGATATTGTTTATGATATGTAATGTTTTGTCCAAACATAGAACTATCTGAATTCTAAGCACCTACAAATTTTTACACAGACAGGTGTGTTCTGATTTGATATTTAAAATCAAATCTTTTGTTTCCAATGCACGCGTCCAGGCGTCTTTTCATCGATTGTCGTTACCCAATTCAAATATTCCAGGAAGAGTGTGTTTGATCGTTTCAATTCCGTTCATCATCCTTAATCGTAGGTCTTCAACGGTGTCGGATTTGAAGAAAGAGTATCCTAAGAGGTCTTTATAATCCAAGGATGTTGATCTGGGTGACCTTGCTGGCCATGATACTGGCCACCTCGAACCTATTCCATTTGATTGTGAAAGGTCCCTTCATTCAGGTGGTTCTACGAACTGCAGCAACTAATGTGTGCGTTGGAGGCCTCATCATTCATGAAACCTACACTGTTTTTGCCCGCAAACTGAAGAGGTAACATCCCAAACAAGTACGGAGCTCATGGTTTCAAAGAAGAGTTAAGTAGATTAGCCATTTAAGCCCGGGAGGAATGCTCGAACAATAAGTACATGATCACTAATGTTTTACTGAAAGTGTTTACTGGAAACTGATGTTGTGAAACGATTCTGTTTACTGGCATGATGATTTTCTCGTCTGCCCGCAAATGGTGTTCATTATGAACGTTAAACTGATATTCTGTTCTTGTAAATTCAGCCTCTGTTGTAAAGTAAAGAACCCTTCGTTAACAAAGTTTGGGTCGATACATTTGTTCAAAAAGCCATTAAAATTAGACAACAACGAGGAGCATAGTCCCACAATAGCAATAGAGTATCACCTGATGGACGCTGGTACGGTGTAACTGTTGCCATTGTGTAGTAAACCTCCAGAATTTACTAACTGTGCGCTCGAAATTTAAACTGTAGTGAACATATTCTCGCCATGCTTTTTTTCAGGATGGCTCAGAATTTCATGTTAGAACTAATTCCTTCTAATAAAACAGTCCTGGCGGGTCTGCTCTGCATTAGTGGTGCTCTTTTGGGACTGCAAAATACCCAAGTTTCAGACAGGGCCGTTGATGAATAGTGGCGAAAAACCTTGCGCTTGGAACAAATTCTTTTGGGATATTTCTCTTGGTACTAACGTCTTGCTGCAAAGTATTGCAGCGTCCCATCCCATACATTAGATGCATGTGTCAGCTAGTTCAGAGTATGAATGCACGTGGTAAATAACGATTCCATATTCATAATAGACGAAAGAAACCTGTAAGGAGAGAGACAAGTCAATGAGTTACATTGTAATGCCGTAACACAAAGAGACACGTGCATTTATTGTGGGTACAGTAGTTGGTTGTGTTTGGTCAACAATGTGCTGAAAATGTTTAATGAAAGAATACTTTTGAGTATGTACAATTTTATTAATTTAATGAGAATCAATCTCAAATTTAATGAACCCTTATTACATGTCATAATTTTATTAAAGTGTTATACATTTGATTCTGCTTACAACAATATGGATTGTTTTGGTTCCTTAACATTTTAAACTAAGTCATCCGCTTTCATTGGAATGTCGCTACAATACTTTTAACGGCCGCCATTTTTTAAATTTACAGGTAAATTTTTGATACTTCTTTTACGAAAATTAAACTTCGGTACACAACAGTAGATTCATCCAATATACAGGGTTTTGGCAAAAAAAACACTTCTTGAAAAAGCCCAGTGGGCCCGGGTTTTTTTTTGTTTTTTTTTCACATAAAACCCGAAAACCTTATTGTTAATAGCAATCTTCATCATTAATCCCAATCCCTTCTTAACCATAATGCAATTCCTAGTTAATCTTAATTGTATTGTTTTCAAGTTTTATAGTTTCAATCTATAACATGTATGCCAAAAGACCTCCTGAGATCCGGAAAGAAAACTAGTAAATGAATGGACTGAAGTTCTGAATGTCTAAGGCCACCGATAAAAGTAAAAATGTTAAATATTACTGGTGATGCAATAGCCTTTCTTTTATAAAGAAATAAAAGTGCAATCTGGAAAAAAATCTTGTAAGCGCTTCTCATATTTCGGCAAATCTAGTGAATCAAGTGCTAATACAACCGTGAAGTAAAATGGATCTTACAGAGTAGAAATGAAAGGGTTTCTTGAAATTTTCGATTGGTGCTTAGACCATTCAACAAATGAAAACTGGTATCTGTATCGTAGCACGTCAAAAATCTCAAACGAATTGTCTAAATATTACAATTAAAAATGGCAACTGCAACAAAAAGAAATTCTTGATACAAAATATCAAAGTTTTTTTTTAATGCTAACAAGGTCTCATTTTTAAGTATTGAATTGAAATACTTTTGTTGAAATGATACAAACCTTAAGACCCTGGTTACTCCTTCACTCATCTCGAAAAAATTCTAGCAGGTTCCTTTTTTGGTACATCGGCTTCATATTATATATTAGTATATATATATATATATATAATATATATATATTATATATATTATATATAATAATATATATATATATATATAAATATATTATATATTATATATATATATATATATATCTTTTCAACAAATGAATAAACAATGAGCTTATAAACATTTCACTAACGTAAAAATGTAAATATTTATAATACTTTTATTTTTGTTTTACTTTTACGATCAATTATTTGGATTTTTTTTGTTGAATAAAAACCCTAAATGGGCAAAACTAGCGGTTTTTTTTTTCAAGTGTTTTTTTTTTTGTTTAAATATCCGGGTGGGTTTTTTGGGGTTCGGGCCCACTCATGCCAACTCCTGCAAATATAGGGTTTTGTAACTACTGTCGCTTCATAGCAATACAAAATGATTTAGTATAAAAACGACATACAGACAGCCAGGAGAAATGAACTAAGCACATTACGTCATAACCTTTATGAGGGAACTTTTAATCCTTTCATTTTTGCATTTCTTAATTCAAGTTCCAAAAATTTTTATATCCATAAATTTGAAATCACCCTATCTAATATATATAATATATTATAATATATATATATGATCATATATAATATATAATATATATATATATATATATATATATATTATATTATATATATCATATATATATATATATATATATATATACTAATTATATATATATTATATATATATATATCATATATATATATCATATATATTGATAATGCATAACTATTCTTCTCTTTTTCAGCCAGAATAAAGATATAAAGAAGATATAATAGATGAATAAAGTTTAAGTAATAATTTAAGATAATTTATAAGACTTAATAAAAGACTTTATAAAAAGCTTATGTAATAATTTAAATGTTTATTGAGAATTTAAAGAAGCGTAAAGAATTAAAGAACAACAATAAGCGATAAAGGAAGATTGAAAGACAAAGACTTATAATAAAGAAAAAAAAAAAAGAAGAATAAAAAGAGATGAATAAATAGAAAAGAGATAAGAGAGAATTATAAATTACAGCCACTACAAGCAATAGGAAGACGGAACTACCATAGTAACAACGGTAAGAAAATCCTCTTTATAAATTATTTTATTACATAAGCTCAAATTCATTTATCTTCAATGACAGAAATAGAAGGAAAAACTAAAGCTCCGAGATTCTCAGGGATGAAAGAAGAGAATTTTGATCAATATTTAAGGAAGGCACAATTATGGATTAAAATGAATGAGAAAGTAAAATACCCAGCAGCAGAATTAATGATGAAATTAGAAGGAAATGCTTTTGAAACCGTGAAGAATATATCTCTGGAAGATTTAATGAGTACTAATGACCTACTAAAAAGAAAATACCAGAAAAGGATGGAGAACATACAGTTTATCAAAATAAAGGAATTTAGAGATATCAAGCAAATGAAGAATGAAAGTATAAAGGATTTAATATCTTCAAGATTTTCACAACCTGAAGGATTGAAATCTTGAAGGAGTAAGCAGAGTATGACAATTATCCGAAGAAAGACTTACTTTTCAAATTAATGAACAATAATGAGCAACATCGAAAAATAATCTCTCAGTAAAAGTGGGATCATTAAACAAGAAAAAATTTATGAGTCAACACAGGAGGGAAATATTACATGTGAGATTCGTATAACAGAACATGGAAGAAAAAAACGCGCCAGAAGGAAAACCCAAACATGGGTATCAAGGAAGAAGAATGTAGTATACTGTCAAAACTAATCACAAGAGTGAACCAATGTTTCTATACAAAGGAAAAGTGTAATATTTTGTAAGAAAAATAATCATTAAGACAAGAATGAACTGTTTTTTTTTTCCAGAAAAACCATAAAGGAAAATGTTTTAAAATGTCAAGAAGATGGGTCCATTCATTCAAGAACCTGTTACAAAGAAAAAAAAAAACAAGCACCCTCAAGTGAATCAAAGAGAACATATTATATATAAAGAGAATTTAATGGAAGAGACATAAGAAGAGTGAATTGATGAGAATGCTGGGAATAATAGATTCAGGATGTTTGACATCTGTAGTGGAAACCATATGACTATCAGCCAAATTGTTTATCGAATAATGTCAGAGAATACATTAGGGAAAGTGTCAAAAAGGCCATAAGGAAAAAAGGAAGGGTAAACACATATCATTTGGCAAAACTAGATATGAAATAATAACAAGGAAAATAAGCTTACATGCAAGATTGAACGGAAAAAGTTTCAGAAAGATTAGTTGGTTAGTTGGAAGCAAACGTATTATCTTTTTGAAAGGAAGAGAAAACAATAAAGAACATAGAGCAGTTAATAGATAATAGAGAAAAATGTCGATACACCTGAGGAACATGGGTTACCAGTATGACAATAATAGAGAAACGAAAAACCAGGAACGATTGTGTGACTCGATGGGAATGAGATAAAGAAATTGGAATGGGCGGGATATGGAAGGATGGATAGATATGGAAAAATTAGAAAAAGATAAAATTATTAAAGCTACATCTGCAATTTGGTCTCTCCATTTCAAGTAAAAAAAATTTATTTCAACTTTATGAAAATGATCTGATGTACAACTTCAGAGATATTTAAAAGAAAAGTAATAGAAGAGTAGAAGAATAAGTACGAGGAAAAAGATTGTTAATGTCGTCAAAAATGTTAAACCAACACCACCCCCACACAATAATTGGAATTGAGCAAGGCAACAAAAATTTTTTGTGATTTGGTTACAGATGGATTGGAGAGATAGCAGGAATCATAAAATTTATAGTTATGAAATAGATAGCAGCAACGTAATATGTTTTTTCAAGCTGAATGGTTTATGTTGGAAAAACCAAGGTATAAGAAATCATAGAGAAGATATTAGAAAGATGTCCTATCATACTTTTGAGCACCAAAGATAATAATGTCAGATGCAGGAAGAGAATTTCCACAATAATGATATGGATATATTTCTGTGCAAAAAATTCAACATATTATTGAAAAGGACAGTCAGAGAAAGCCCTTTTAGCAACGTATTATGTGAAAACTGTCCGCTTAATTAAGGAAGGAGTCCAATATATAATTAAGAGAGGATGGTTTCTGTAAAAGGAAGAAAAGCTTTAAAATGGAGTGTGTCCGTAAATGCAAAGAATTCAATTAATTACATTTAATGGATATTCTCCAAAAATCATTTAGTAAATTTGGTAGATAACAATGTTTATCACCGAACTATGTCGGATGGAAGGGATAGTAATCCCAGCTTTCGTTTGATGATTATAGAAGATAGATGAAATGATGAGAAATGTGATGAATGCGATATCAGAAGCCAGGAAACATATAAAGAACAGTAATGAACACATGATGCATAAAAAAGGGCATAAAGAAATATTGATAAGAAAACATCCTATAGAAAAGTCACTTAAAGGAGACACTGTTTATTATAAAAGAAATAATGCCAAAGGAATGGAGAGGCCGCATAAGGTAATTGGGAAAAGAAGGAAAGACAGTTATAGTATAAACATGGAGGGAACATTCATTGAAATTAGCTACAGTACACAATAACTAAGATAAAATAAGTGTGAAAATCTACTCTACGCGACCAAAATGAGGATACAAACCAGAATTATCAGAGGAAAGTAGGAAAAGACATGAACCACCATTGGTTTGTGAAGACTCGGAAATCCAGAACAACAGATGATGAATGAAGATATGGTGACAATAACAAAAGATAGAAAAGAAATCCAGGATACATAATTTCGTTTAAAAATAAACGATAACAAATTTCATTGTGAATAAACAAAAGATTAAGATATAGAGTCAAGATTTTGAACAGAGCTGGAAAGGCAAAAGGTAAAGTTAACTTCTTCTTGGTTTATAATGGTCAAGAATGGATGATGACAGTTTTTAAAAAAGTGAATAAATTTGAAATGAATTAATGAATCGAAGATAGCATTAATCAATGAGATGTCACGTGAAGAGAACGACCAAAATGAGATGTTGATGAAGATGGTTACAGTACTGGAAAAAGAGAAATCAAGGTAATCAAGAATAAGATGTACATATTATTATCACATTAGACTTGATAAGAAGTTATAAGCTGCAAGTGCAAACTATGTATATTTGAAGTTTATGGTTCGAATTCATGACAAGTTTATGCGAAGGATCTCGTATTAAAGAATATCAGAACAGAAAATAATAACATTCACACAAGATGGATAGTTAACAAAAAAAAAATAAAAAAAAGGTCAAAACAAATTACATAAGGGCCAAGACTTGTGGCAAGAGGATTTAAAGAAAAAGTATATGGACATTAGAGGTACCTACATGCACCCTGGATACTTATAAAGATTTTCATGAATATCACTCAAGCATATGAATGGGCAGTTTAGAACCACTAGTGTAAAGACAGCGTACCTTGCAAGGTCGGGAAATTGAAAGAGAGAAGTCTTTTTTAAAAACTTCCACCAGAGCGAAAAAAACAATAAAATCTGAAATTAAGGAAAACAGGTTACGAATAAGGATGCAAGCAGTGGCCTGGTATCTATTAATGATGGAAGGAATTTTTAAATAATCATGGTATGGTCCCAAAATATATACGACCCATACCATCTATCATTATAAGTCTGGTAAACAACTAGAAGGAAAATTGTGCATCCATTTGATGATTTGATGTTTGCTGGATCGGAAAAGTTTCACAATAAAATGATAAAGGAATTAAGTAAAAGATTTACAATGGGTCATATAAAAGAAAAAAATGTTTAAATATATTGGTATTGATATAAAAGAGGAAAATAATGAAATAATTCTAAGCCAAATAAATTACATTAAGGAATTAAAGGTAGTGTCACCGGAGGAATATTCAGATAGAGAAGAAAGAAAATTAGAAAAGGAAGAGATGACAATATATAGGTCTTTGAATGGAAGTCGGAATTGGATATCACAACATACAAGACCAGATTTATTTTTTGTAAGTAAAATGTCTAGAAAGAATAATAATGCGACAAATAAAGATATGAAGGAAATTATAAAAAGGATTAATAAATTGAAAAATGAATACATAGAAATAAAAGTGAAACCAATAAGTAACAAACGAATGATACTATGTTATAGTGATGCTTCCTTTGGAAATATAGATGATGGAAGCACACAAGTCGGCTATATTATATTTATAATGGATATTAACTTTCTAGACAATAGTAATGTAACAGTTGGAAATCTAGAGAAGAAGCACACAAGAAAGTAAATAACCGATGGAAGCAGAAATTTGGTGGCATTGCTGAAGTGTATGAAGGAAGCCAATTACATAGAGAGGTATGGAAGGAATAACACATGTGAACATTGATATATTGAATAAAAGACTGAATAATCACTGCAATAATGAGAAAAGCCTAGAATCGCACTACATGCCGATTAAAAAACAGAAATCTAAGGATTGACATTGCAGCATTGAAGAGTAATTGAATAAAATACTGAAAATATATGAAAAATACTTTTTCTAGCTGAACAACAAAAAGCAGATGGATTAACAAAAGAATTTGGAAAGAAAGAAAAATATATTAATCAATTTTATAAAAAACGATGGGAGAAAGGATGTCAAGAAAAGAAATTAGAGGAAGAAAAAGAATCAGATAAAGAATGATAATGCATAATCATTCTTCTCCTTTTCAGCCAGATAAAAGTTATAAAAAGATATAAAGATTAATAAACTTAAGTAATAATAGTTTAAGAATAATTTATAAGACTTAATAAAAGACTTTATAAAAAGCTTATGTAATAATTTAAATGTTTATTGAGAATTTAAAGAAGCGTAAAGAATTAAAGAACAACAATAATCGATAAAGGAAGATTGAAAGACAAAGATTATAATAAAGAAATAAGGAAAAAAGAAGAATAAAAAGAGATGAATAAATAGAAAAGACATAAGAGAGAATTATAAATTACAACTACAAGCAATAGGAAGACGGAACTAACAAAATATAGACAACAGTAAAAAAATATTATATATTAGATGGCCGATTTAAGAATTTTTGACGATGATGATGACTATAATAAATTATGACGATGATGATAAATTGAAAAAATATATTTTTAAGAATTTCTATTAATAAATTTAACAAATTTATAATTTGAAAGAATTAAAATGTGTTCACTTCATTCTTATTTAAATGTGTAAATACATTAAGAGCCGCATTAATACATAGAAAGTTTTCATGTCATTCATTAACACCTCACTTTATTTCTTAATTCCTATATAATATAATACATAATAAATAAATAAATAATATATAATAATTAATAATAATAATAATAATAATAATAATAATAATAATAATAATAATAATAATAATAATAATAATAATAATAATAATAATAATAATAATAATAATTTCTCTTGATTAATAATAACACTGGTCAACAACAACAAAAAAAAATTTATGACATGGAATTTACCAGCTGTATTATACTAACTAATTCGAGTATGCTCATTCCAAATCCGATCTCAGAATTTGCTCTATAACATCCCATTTCTATGCAATCGGCAAACCCCATTTTCATGGATTTTTACTCGAAATTAACTCTTTATCACTGATGATTGCAATTTGTTGCGAGTCAGTGACTGCTTAATGATAAAAGATGGTGTTGTATATCCAGGAGATATTATATGTGTTTATTAAATTCATTTTATGTACAATTTCAACAATTTATTAACTTTTCTTACTTTGATGTTTTTAAAAAATCATTTTATGTTCATGCCAAACTTTGTGCAATCTGTTCCATTTGCAGGTTGTGATCTACAATGGCTATAACATCCAAAAGAAGGAGTAATGCCTGTAATGACAAAGAGACATCTTCTGCCTACAAATCTGGGGTGGACGCACGTGAATATCAAAGGGAAAGCGAAATACAGAAGGGACCAGAAGAGTGAGAATTTTGAAAAGAAGAAGATCAGAAAAGACAATGATTTGCACAGAGCTGAATTAGATAGAGTTCCCTGGGAAATCTCTGCAAGATTTGAATACTTGTTATCCGAGAGCATTGGCGAAGTAGCATGAATAATTCAAATGTAGTAGAACCTATTGCCAGCGCACCTGCCACTAAAGATGTAAAATTTGAAAACCTTTATTTTAAATTTTTCATTTGTAATCTGGGTTCGAGGATCCTGAAAATTTTAAAATCATTCTCTTGGCTAATTTTTTGGAATGATTAATCATTAAATAAAGAAATAAAATTAAATAAAGAAGAAATTTAAAAATAATAAAGTTGTAGGGCCGGCAAGCGCCTCTCTCAAAGTCTTTGTCGAGTTCATATGAAGTTAATTTTTCAATTCTCTTCCAACTGATAGCAAAGGCTGGAAACCCCTTCTATAACTTTTATCTTTTCATGAATGGTGTGCATAATGTTTAACATATTAAATAGTAATACAGTTATTTTTATGAATATTATTGTTGCCTGATGAATAGTAATTTTTTTTAATAAATATTGAAGTAAAAGTACATGCTTCAGTCAAAAGTGAAAGAAAGTTGAATTCTCAAAATTAATTTTCTTAAAACTATACAAGTGTTTACATTCATTTACAATTGAATTTTTAGTTTCGTTTTGTCCTTACTACGTAGCAATAATTACTTTCGTAGCATTGTTATAATAATATAATAATAATACATAATAATAATAATAATAATAATAGTATATATGCATGTTATGTGTATGGTACTGTATATGCGTGTAGTATTTAATATAGTATATATATATATATATTAATATAATATATATATAATATAATTATATATATATATATATATAATATTTAATAATATATATATATATATATATATATATATATACGGTTATAAATATAATATATATATATATTAATATATATTATATATATAATATATATAATATATAATATATATATAATATATTATATATATATATATATATATATATATATATAATATATATAATATATATATAATAATATATATATATAATATCATGTTAAAATAATAAGGTGTGTGATCATAAAAAAAATTTATTAACTGTTGGTTATAGACAGGAAAGAAAACTCACTTTAGCGGATCTTTGTTTTCGTTTGAAACCAGACACTAAATATTGGGATACGCTATGGCACCCACTTCAAAAGGGCCATAAGGTCCATTTTCATCTAATGACGAAACTTTGTTCCTTTGCTGCATAGTGTCCTTTATTTTGGATTAATATCATAAAAATGTAGATGTCTTCTTTGGGTCGACGACCAACCAAACCCCCCCCCCCTCCAAAAAAAAAAAAAAAAAATAAAAAAAAAAAGGAAAATACTGCAAGCTAAAAACTTTTAGCAAATAAAAATATTACCTATGGAATTATTTGTAAATCTTTTGAGTGAATTTTAGTCATAATTCTTCAAACCCAAATTTATAAGAAATAATAAGAAGCGAAATTGAACATAACAGAAATTTTAGCTTTTTATATAAACGAATCACAAGGGACTCAAGATCCCAAACAATTATATAAACGCACTCCAAGTGCCTTAAAATAGAATAACTACTTAATTCTACCAGTGCACTCCAAGTGCGAAAAAGAACTCAATTATATGTGCGCACTCAAGGTGCGTAAAACTAACAGCTTATTTACAAACAATCTGATTTATCAAACTGTTATATATATATATATATTAGGATGTACCGATAGTATCGGTAATCGGTTCGCGGTATCGCGTAGTATCGGCCCATTTTTGATGGTATCGTAATCGGTATCGGTAATGGTTTAAAATGGCCGATACTAGGCCCGATTACTTCTTACGTTTTTGGGTGAAATAATTCAATGATGAAAGCTTTTATTCAATATAAATCTTTAGTTCCGATATAGATAGCTTAGTACCCAAGTTAAAGTTTTTTTTATCCTCGATTTCCTTTCAACTAGATTTTTAGCATTTCTCCAACTTGGTCTTTTAAGCGTAAAATTTACCTATTGTGGACAGGCCCAGTTATTTAAATAATTGTTATAGATTTTTTCTACTTTTTTAGTTGATTGAAATAGTTTTTTTTTTTTTTTTTGTACGCAATTTCATGAGAGCGTGTGAGTGCGTGAGTGTTTTTAAACTTTCTGGATTATTCATATTTTAGATCATTTGCCTGTAAATAGGGTTTTAATAGTTTTAAAATTTAGGTTTTAGCGTAAGAATAAATTTTCCCTATTTCTCCTTTGGTTTTTGTCTATTTGTTTTTCCTGTCTTTTTTTTTTTCTTTTCTTTTTTTTGTTGTGTGTGTGGTGTGATTGGCGTGTGTCCGTGATGAGTAGGCAAATTGCACAGGCGTGCGGCTTTCGTTTTTGACTCTTACCAACATCAATGCGCTTGCCTCTAACTCTGCAATCCAATTGGAGATGACTACCTCTCTAACTCTATAACCTAATTTTTGCTCTTGTCTGAGACCTCAGATGGCTAAGATTCATCCTTCAACTCGTTTAATTAATATATCCAACTATTATTTTATAATTCCCGTTTGAAGGGTGGAGTATGTGCCTATTGTGATAATATAACATTCCTATAACCACGTCTCGAGAATTGCTCGAATCCCCTAACTTGCGATGCTTTCTGTTGCTTAGATCTTTTCTTCTTCTACTACAATATTCTTATGCTTCTGCTACTGTGTCCTCCTAACAGAACAGATTTCATGCCTTTTTTTTGATTACCTTACTACCTTTCACGAGACACTGTTATTTCTTCATCCAAATACTGAGGTCCTCTTATTTAGGGATTTCAATATACACAAAACTGAATTGTTGGTTCCTCTCGTACTGATTTAGGTGGGAGGGAAGCCGAATCATTCAGTATTCCCTCAACGATCTGTGAGCAACTGGATTTATAATAACCTACACCATTCCGGATCGTTCCAAACCGATTCCTTGAACACACTGACCTAATGTTTAACCACTAGTTCCTTCTCTCTATAATTAACACCCCTTCGCTTCCTATTCGGTAAATCCTGACCACAAACTTATATCACTTGAATTTAATACTTTCCTCTCCAACATCTCCATCCTGCCATATGCGGTTTTTCTGGCACTTCTACGCTAGCTGATTGGGGGGCATTGCGTTGCGTCTACGCTAACTAATACTTGAAGTGCCGTGCTTTGACTTCTCTAAGACTGCTTCAGAATTCTGCGAATAGAAGTGGGAACTCGTATCTGTTAATGGGCACTTGACCTTTTCAATTCTCTTAGGACCTAAGATCTTTTTCTTTCAAAATCCCTGTTTAGATCTGTGCTTGTTCCCATGCCAGTCATCTAGAGACAATTGCTTATCTGGTGCTGATAAAAATTCTCGTCTCTCTATCACTCCTTGCAATTTTTATTCAGCTAGAAATCGTTGCACGGGATACTCTTTCGAACGAAGCAAAGCGGACTTCATTACAAACAAATATGCGCCTGACTCCTTGTTCTCCTCTGACAAAACTTCCTGGCCAAACACATCCTCTAACCAACTTCTGTAAATCATGCCTTCCTCCCTCTTTATTTCGCGTCTGCATGATTCCTTGTTGTTAATTACTCAACTGAAAAGGCAATCATCTCTTCGGCTCGGCCTCCTATTTCCCTCTAACTTAATCCTGGACCGATTCTGGCATTCCTCTTCTCCTCCTTCTCCTCTCGGTGTCCCTTGCCCCTTTCCCTTCATTACATTTGATCGAGTGCAATGACTCCTGAAATCTATGAACGTTAGGAGAAAGGCGGGTGGCCCGGATATCATCTTTCCTTCTCCGGTTTTTGTTTCAACCCAAATTTCACCGTGCTGACACCCCCACTCGTTCAACTATATTCTCTATGCCCCAATAATAGCCTTTCCCTCAGTGTTGGAATCGCGCATATGTCCAACCTATTCCCAAAAAATGATGCTGCTCTGAATCCTTCTAATAGCCCCTATACTCTCACTTGTATTTTTCTTACTAAGATCTTTGAAACCCTTCTCAACCTCACTTCTTAGATGCATCTGGAATCTCTTTTCCCTTCTTTTCTGATTTACCAGTACGGTTTCGGTGCTCGAGATCTACTGCGATATACTTTCCTATTTAACAGATTTATGGTTTACCGCCCTTGGAACTACGGAAAAGACTTGTGTGGTGGCGCTTGACATGATCCAAAGCCATTTGACGGTATCGGCACGCGTCCTAGCTTCCAAAGCTCCCTCCTTTGGGTTTCCTTCTTCTTCTTTGCTTACTTATGTCAGCTTTCTTTCAATCGCCTCAATGGTCGGCTGGTTGTCTGATCGGGCCGACTTCATACTTTTCTGTCCCAGATAGTGGTGTTCCTCAGGCTTTCTGTTTTCGCTCCTACTTTATTCCGCTTTTCATATTGCAATGATCTTCTACCTGCACATCTTAACTCTATCCAATCATATGTCGATGACTTGACCCTTCATCATCTTCAACTCATATTATTCTGCTCCCTCTGTTACTTCAGAATGGCCTCTCGTCTTAATCTTTCCGATTCCTATTCTCGCTGATCTGGAAAGAATTTCAGGGTTGGGTCGTCTCAAGCTTTCGCTGAAATTTAAGATTTCTTTAAAGATCTTAATTGGAAGGACCACATTCTCCTCTCTCTCTCTCTCTTTCTCTCTCCTCTTTCCTCTCATTTCTCTCTCTCTCTCTCATCTCGCCTCTCTCCCTCTCTCTCTCTCTCTTCTCCTCTCTCTCTCTCTCTCTCCTTCTCCTCTCTCTCTCTCCTTCTCTCCCTCTTCTCCTCTCTCTCTCTCTCCTCTTCTTCTCTCGCTCTCTCTCTCTCTCTCTCTCTCTCTCTCTGCTCTCTCTCTTCTTCTCTCTCTCTCTCTCTCCCCTCCTCTCCTCTTCTCCTCTCTCTCTCATCTCTCTCTCCTCTCTCTCTCTCTCTCCTTCTCTCTCTCTCATCCTCTCTCTCTCTCTTCTCTCTCTCTCGTCTCTCCCTCTTCCTCTCTCCTCTCTCTCCTCCTCTCTCTCTCTCTCTCTCCTCTCCTTCTCTCTCTCACTTCTCCTCTCTCTTCTCCTCTCTCTCTCTCTCCTCTTTCCTCTCTCTCTGCTCTCTCTCTCTCTCTCTCTCTCTCTCTCTCTCTCTCTCCTCTCTCATCTCTCTCTCTCTCTCTCTCTCTCTTCTTCTCTCTTCTTCTCTCTCTCTTCTCTCCTCTCCTCTTCTCTCTTCTCTCTCTCTCCTTCTCTCTCTCTCTCTCTCTTCTCTCATCTCTCTCTCTCTCTCCTTCTCTCCTTCTCTCTCTCCCTCCCTCCTCCTTCTCTC
>JABUQX010052089.1:0-32500 GCA_015478945.1 Trachelipus rathkii
TACACATTGGTATTGGGCAAATATGACTAACGGTCTTATCAAAAGCATTTTATCCTCCCCCGTAACCCCCTCAAAATACAATAACTCTTCAACATTTTACAGCAACCAACATATATGCATTCTGTTATAATTATACTCTATACTACGGTTAACTTTCATTAAATTGCTATATATATTTGGTCTGTTTCTCTTTATTTTTACATTAATTAATTTAAGTATATTTGGAGTTAATAGTACGAGATATAAATTATATAATAATTAAATACCTAGAAGAACTATTTGTACGGGTACATTTTTATCATTCATAAGCTATATATATGTATACATAATATATTATTATGGCTATATACTCGTTTAATTTTATTTATCAACCATATATGTCAGTGTATTGAGTCTACAACTAAAGTGAAGATATAGTTATTTCAGATAAAGTCTATATATATGCTATCCATTTATATATTTACTTTTGGTTCGTATTTTACTATATATATATTTATATTATATTATTATATTATTAATATTATATATAGTTTAATAATACACTACGAAATCTAAACTATAATTATATAATTTCACAACATAATAGCTATATAATTAGCCAACCACTACACTATAAACAAGCCTACTCTACTATATATTATAATACGTTAATGTAATACCTTTATTACTAAAGGTGAGGATATATTAGGAAAAGGATAATTATAATAAGGAATAATATATTTAAATATATATATAATATTTTATATATATATATAACATGAGCAGATGGGAATGTGATATAAAAACAAGAAATAACAAATCATTGTGTACTAACAGAGATTACCCGATATACAAAAAATTTTAGCAGATGATTCGGGCTATGGACTTCATAAGTTACTAATACAGATATTAGGATGATCTAAGACTCACACACAAACCACAGCATCCCGTTACTAAATAAATCAAACAAATAAGAGTGATTAGATTGAAGAGCTGAAAAAAAGAATTTTGGTAATTTCTTTCCTCTCGTGGAACACTTATTTCTTCTATGAAAGAAACTAAAACAGAACTGAAACACTCAAAGACAACCTAATTCTGTTGGTAATAGAGTTGGATGATAATCCCAACTAGGTTTCCAGCTGATCCGATACCATTTACCCATATATTCAGCTTTTTAAAAGATGCCCGTTTACCCAGGATACTTCTCCTATTCCCTGGTCTTACTAATAACTGTACCTCCCAATTCCTGCTAATTGCGCGTGTCCGCAAAAGCCAGTATTACTCATAAACTTATTTCTATACTATATTTTCCCACTAGTTATATATATAATATTAAGCACAATCCATCAATGATATTTAGTATGGATACATCAGTATTACTAAATTATATTATATTTGCGCAGAGATAATATATATAATATATATATAATAATATATATATATTATATTATATATATATATATATATGTATTTTCTTTTAAAAAATAAATTCACTATTTACATATGATTATTGTCTGAGATATAGGGACATCACAGTATATTATGCCTAAAACAAAAAACAACGGGAAATCAAACAGTATGTTATCTTACTCACCTTCTCTATTTTCTCTCTCTTCTCCTCTCTCTCTCTCATCTCTCTCTCCCCTCGTCTCTCCCTCTCTCTCTCTCTCTCTCTCTCTCTCTCTTCTCTCTCTCTCTCTGCTTAACACTAAGAAGGTCTTCTTTCTCTTCTCTCCTCTCCTCTCTCTCGCTCACTTCTCATCTCCTCTCTCCCTCTCCCAACTCGCATTCTCCTCTTCTCGTCTCTCTCTCCTCCCCATGCTCCCTCTCTAAACACTTCAATTTACACTGTACTTAAATATCTCACAAACATAATCTAATATATGCTGGATTTATTATATCTGTTATTCAACTCCGGAGATCTATCCGCAGAAGTGGCGACTCCGACAACCAATTTCATTATCTTCCTCTACGAATTCTCCTAATAATTTCAAATAAACCCAAAAGTGCAATTTATAAGAAAAATTATAAAATAATTCTCCATATTAATTTCACAATAAACAGCTGTTTAAATTAATTACCATAAGGAACTATAACATAATAATAAAGATTCACTTCCATTAGTTTACAAATTATTCGAATTTTATTACACTGCCACCGAAGCAGTATGAAAATATATTTAGGGTAAAGGGGAATTCAACAGGGGCAAGATGACCTCTACCATCCTTATAGGTCTTTATTATGTTCTCTAGTGGAGTTTGCAATTTTAAGTATCCTAATACGTTCCTTTAGTAATTTACTTAGTACGTGTGAGATGATCTTTCTAATTCATAATCGCTTATCTTATTCTAGAATAATTTTTTTTTAGCAATTTTTTCTATTACTTTTTAAACGTTGTGTGGGCACGTAATCTCCCCTTTTTGGGCAAAGTAATCCCTCCTTTTTGGGCAAGTAATCCCTTATATTTGAAGGATTACAGTCCGTATTTGTCCCGCATTCCCTGCTAAGGCTGTGCCAGCCATGCTAATAAAGTATTTAATTCACAATTCAATGCCCATATTAAATATTTTGATCTTGATTGATATCGGTTTCTTTCTATGTTAGTATTTTTTCCCCCAAACTGAAAAGCAAATGAAGTTGATTTAGTCTTAAACGATGATGTGGTAAATGCCTTCCATACAGGTAGGAAAAAAATTTGCATTTCAACCGCATTACTCAATATTTCTCTCCTATATTATAAGTTAATGTAGACGATTATATGGCAAAGCAGATTAAAATTCTTTTAATTTTGACGGTAAATAAGTGGAATGCATATATAATGTTAGTGTGATTTGAAGGATTATTATCAAATTTAAGTACAAAAACTATCAAGTGGGAATCCATTTCCTTTTATTAACTGCTAAATATTGTGTAATAATCCCAATAAAAAACAAATCATTAGCCAAAAAAAACAAACTAAAATTAGCCTTTGTAGACGTAGGATTCGTATTTGAAAAGCTACAAATATATAATACTATATATTTTAATAATTAAAATAGTAACTAACACACCTCTCTTTTTAACACTTCTCAATGCTTTAATTAAGAAAACCAATTATTATGTTTAAAATCTTAAATGATAATATAATCATTCAAAGAACACTTTATTCTCGGCCATCCCCCCCAAAATAAGAGACAAAAAAAAAAAAAAAAAAAAAAAAAAAAATTAAAAAAAAAAAAAAAAACAAGTTAGACTTTTTGAAATTGATTTTTGAAGTAAATTCGTTATCTAAAATATAATCAAACTCAAGCGGGTAAATTTTATATTTCTTTTTAAAAAAAAAGTAAATAAAAAATTTATATTTCGATGATTTCTTCCTTGCAAAATCATACAAGCGAATCGGTTATCAAGCAAGACAATTAATTATATTTTCTAGTTTGGTCCGAATAAAAAAAAAAGTTTCCTATCAATTAAAAATGGATATAATTATGACCTATTTTAAAGAATTTTAAATCCCAAAAAAAAAAAAAAAAAAAAGCTCCAGAAATACCAAGCGAGACAGAGGTAAAATAGTTACATACTATTAACTTTATTTATCAATATTGATAGTCGCACACACCACACCCTATCTTTCATTATTTATACTATATATATATACCGCTATACATATTAATATATAGGCTAATCATATATATATATAATATAATTTCATATACTATATATTATATTCAATGAGCACCATTGCGTATATAAAGGTATATATATATATATCTATAATACATTAATTGTTTACTAAGTAGATATAGCGTGAGGTAAATATAACTATATCTCTCTCTCCTCCTCCCTTATAATATATATATAGGTACTATATATTTATTATACTTACTCTATTCTATTAGCTATATCGTGCTCCTATTACTATCTTATATATATTCTCTCTCTTACTCTAATATCTCCTCTCTATCTACTATCTCATACTATATATCTATCTATCTTACTTATCCTATATATCCTATTATACTTACTATTCATACTTACTCATCTATCTTTACCTATAATTATACTTCTATATATATATTGGTTATTATTCAACTCCGGAGCAACATATACAAATTGAATAACTATTAATATTAAAACAAGACTATAGCAATATAGCAAATGAGGCACCTTCAACATTAAGTGGAACCAGAATCCAAAATGAACCGAAAAAATGTAATTTAAATTTGAAACCGGTCCGTTACTAAAAAGTATGACTAGCGTTGTACAAAAATAGTAATTATACCGATGTGTTAATGATTTACTTAATATACTGTAGTTAAACAAAGCCTAGTAATGTGAAGACAATTTGACCTAATTATGCAAAAGAACCGTCCCAGAAAGTTTCATATAAGTTACCAAAAGTAATTAAATTAAAATTGATTTTAAGCAAACCATATCATATTCATTTGTATAGTGAACTTAAACTTTGAAATTCAATATCTCGGTTTTGATATTTTGTGAATTGGTTTCTTTCTTGCATAACTGGGTAAAATTATAATCTTCATTATTAGCAATTGCATACTAATCTAATATTATATAAAATCATTTTTAAACCCCACTATCTTGTATTGGAACAATAATTTAATCTGATGAATGCAATACGTAAGATATTACTTAAAGTCAAAACAAATAACAAAAAATTATTATAATAAAAAGTAACAAATATTATCTGTCAATGTTAAGTAGTTTATTAGTCAAGAATTTGCATGAAGGATTATATGAAAAAGGAATATTATCTTTTCCATTTCATTTCATGTTACAAATATTAAGTGATTGATTTGTCAAACATTGTCTGATGCATGATAAATGATAATATTATTTTGGAAACTTATTTAACGATAAGTTATTGATTTGTCAAGAACTTATTTGAACTTTTATAGTAAAAGGAAAAATAACATCTTCCTTCAATAAACTTAATATCTAAATTAAAATGATTGATTAAACAAAAACATATCAGAAGGTTTATAATAAAGGAAAGCTTTATAAATAAAAAGAAAACTGTCTTACTTTAAGTTAGGTTTCAACGTTAAATGTTTGATTTATTAAAAATTTATCTGAAGGTGTATCAATTTCTATTTCTTCATTAACTAAAGGAGAGGTATTATTATTATCAATCACTGAATTATATTCTGAAGTGAGTTGAGACAATTCATCAATATTCTCAGATTCGGTATTACCGCTATTACTATCTTCCACCATTTCTTGCTCGATACAAGAAATCTCGTTTGAAAAATGAGCAGAGGAATTAGAATGGTTGTGAGATGATGTAATGTCCGAACTTATAAAGATGTTCATGGATGTACTAATAGAAGATGAAGGAGGGATACCCAGACTCATTTGGAGTAATGATGAAGCACCTTCCATTTCTGGATGACATTTGGCAATATGTATCTGTAATTATATATATTATATATATATATATATATATATATATATGTAAATAAAAATATATATATATATATATATATATATATATATATATATATATATATATATATATATATATATATATATATATATATTATAAAAGAATAAACTTAAAACTAGAAACATTTGTATGGATAATTAAATATAAAGATTTAAAAAAAATTATTTTATTAAACACTAATAATTTTAGTAATATGAAGAATATGGACTTTAACTATATAGTAGTTAATGTGCGAATTTTATTATTTCGGAAATAAATAGTAAATTCCATCTTGGGTTCACACAAGGGCAAAATATAATTACATGTGTTGAAACAACTATAATCAAATTGTCAGAAAGTAAACTCTTTTTTAACACTCATCATAGCCAGTCCATTTAACCTGTCGTCTCTTCCATGACTACCGTAGCCAAAGTACTCTGATCTCCGTTGCGAGGCTAGCTACTGAAAAAAAACCTCTCTTACATGCAAGTGTAACTGTGTGGTGCCCATGGATGGGCCTAAATGTAGTCCTATTTCCAAGCCTTTTTCTAAGTCCGATTCGATAAGACCAAGAATTCAGAGTGTCTCCTTTAAGAATTTAGGACAACCAAAGATGTGGTTTAGTTCCTCTACAATACTCTTTCTTGTCCTTCCCAAATTTTGTACCAAAGTTCTAGCCCTTCTTCTATGCCTTTCTAAGTCGGTAAAAACTAAAAATGAAGCTGTCTTTCCTTTAACTCATCGATTGTTTATGTAGGTATTAGCCATGTATGGAAGAATGAGTAGATAGTGTCAATGTCCAATACAACGGTGTATTTCAGTAGAAAACCCCTGTGCATATTCCAAGAAGAGATGTAGAAGAAACTCCCCAGTAATACGGACTATTGATTGAAGGATTATCTTTTACCAAAACCTGATACCGGATTCCTTGTTTGCTGAGCAGATGCGGTTGTTCCTGCATGAGTGCACTGCTGCCTCATGAACCAACTAATCCGTGGTATATTATATTCAGATCAATTCAAAATCCCTCAGTTGCTCGGCGATTTTGATTAGCTTCTTTTAACACTAAATCGGTGATTTTTATTCTCATCTTTTACGATGGCTCCTAACTACATTTCCACAATATGTTGAATGTGCTTTGAGGTTTTGACGATATCCAAGGTCATTGGATTGGGCTAGCTATATACAACGGCTCTAACATCGCAGTAATATAGACTCACGGATCAATATCATAGCTTATGAGTAATGAATGACGGACTACATGCTGCTGAATTGCAAACTGAATATAAAAGTGCTTTTTCTTTATGTTATATATGTCGGTTATTTCCTTCAATGGAAAGGGTTTTCTAATGCACATCATTCGTACAAAGTGTCCTTAACACCTCTGATGCACTTGTGATGTGATTCAGACCGATTCTGCGTCTGGAATAGCTTGGGATGTTTCGAGCTAATTAAGGTTCTTCTCAAGATACCGATCTCGCGAAAAAGTACGTTAATATGCCTTTATAGTTTCTCAAGTATCTTGCCGGATTTCTGGTATTGTGTGATTCAAAATCATTTACTACTAGATTTGTTTGTGTGAAGAGCAATGAAAGAACAAAACTTTTCTTTTATACTTTTTCCGGCAATATGCTTTGACACCTCACTTTGCCAGACATCGAAAACCAGCCATCGAAACCCTAAAGCCCACGCAATCTAGGGATTCCAGTTTCTTCAGTCGTGACAAAATTCGTCAATGGCTTTCACAATAGTTTTTGCGTCAAGCGCTTCAGTTCGCAATGGTTAATAAATTCCTCTTTGACTTCATCGGACTCTTTGTCGAAATTGCGCGCAAACCTATGGATAATTGTTTCTTTTCAGAAATATCAGCGGGTTTCATCTGCTTGTAAGCTATACGCGCGACACTCCTTCACCTTATTAACGATGCTTTCCTATATAGTAGTACCACATAGAGAAATGATTTGATTCTGAATCTGAACTGATTAGTATGTGGCATTTTTCCTCCCCTTTTCAAATGGTTTTCATATGACCGATCTCCGTCATCTTTAATTTCGTAAGCTTACCAAATCTTGCGAGCATTTCCTCATTCATGCTGCTTACCCGAAGCAGGTAAAATCGTGTAGTTACCAGAAAATATCACAATGAAATTATTGAGGATAATTATTTTTTTATATTCTTCTATTGATTTTCTTTTCAGATGCTGGTTAATTTGGATGTCTACTGTCATGAGGATAATATTTTTTTTATTTTCTTCTATGATTTTCTTAGAATGATGGTTAATTTGGATGTCTACCCGCACATCCTGTAGGAACAATCTTTCAGCTTCATCAGCAGTTTTATGCCACTCTGTGTTTTGTATTGTCCCTTACAAACCGCATGAAAATCTTTATATTATATATTTAGTGAAAGGTCTTATTAATAAAGAGGCCTAGGACCCCTCTGACCGAAACTTTTATTTGGTGGAAATAAAATAAAAAACCTGCAAAATGCTCCCTTTAGGGGCTTGGAGTGTGTCAGCCAAGGTGAATATTTCTCCAACCAATCATAATTGATTTATATACTTTATACGTTAATGCGGTTTAGGTTTCTTGGATGGGTTGAATTAACCACCGGTATGCTTACTCAATTTCTCGAGACCAAAAAAAGTAATAGAGTGATTACATAGACGATGATGTATGATCAAAGAACGACATACTTCAGTAAACTGTTGCTATGTTTCCTCCATGTCTGCAAAATCCTAATGAATGTCCATCGCTTACCACTTGACTGGCGTTATCCATAATATTCCCTACGCAAGACACAACCCCTTCCAAAAGAAGAAAAAGGATCACACAAGCATTGTACTACTCTGACATATAAAACACGCCCCCCCATCCCATACCCCCCAAAAACTCACATTACTAAAAATATCAACACTCAGGGCCTGACGCTATACTCAGATTTTATATTTGCAAGAGCAACCTCAGAGTCGCTCTCTCACTTTTTCCCAATTAACCACTCGTACACCGCCAAGCGGGCACGATCCGACTGGAAAACTATACCTCATCCCCACACGACAAAGACTTGTTCACCTCTCCAAAATGCTGTCGGCCGGCTCTCTCACACTCTGAGCACACACCACCATCCACTTCAGAAATATAATATAAAATCATAATGCCTCGCCCTCTTCCCTCGAACCCTCGCGGCGACTGAGACAAGATGATGTACTGCTCCCTGTACAATTAACCGACTGAGCCCAGACATCTCAAGCTACAAGCTGGTCTTGACGTCTGGTCTGACAATTTATAGAAATAGTTTTGACCCCATTCTTTCTGATGGAACTCTGGGTCCGGCCTACTGTGGTTACCCAATATCTCGCGGACATCGGTTTCCCGTTGGAGAGGAGCGGCGGTAACCAATTGAGCGTAAGTAAGTACACATACTACGAGATTTTTAAGCCCACTTAGATATATAGCTATTATTAGTATAATATACTAGCAATATATTAAACTGTTACTCTGCGTATATATATAGTGTCATTTTATACGTCCGTCTATCTCATATCTATAAGTGAGGTAGATAAGCACTCATAAGCCTACAGGCGGCCATAGGCAGACTGAACAGTATATATATAAGTTTAATATATCGATCATCACCTAATAGTATGAGTGAGTATAAAGAAACTATATATATTATTATATTGTATTAGTATGTTATTAGTATAGTATATATTACTCGGTATATGCTATATATATACTAGACGTCACCGGTATATATTATATATATATAAATATATAATATATATATATAACTACTTAGTATTATGTACGTATCAGATGGAAATTACTGGATATATAGTATATTATTATATATATATATATATATATATATATATATATATTATATATATAGTAACCTATAAGTTAGTGATGTATTTTGATACATAATTTATAAATATGACCAAATTGGGCAAGAATTTCTTTCTGATAATGTACCAATTTAGTGAAAGAACTCAAGGAGTATCAAAAAGGGTTTGGGTGGTAGGCTATAAACTAATATCTTTCCAGCGAATAATAACTTATCTAATTGCGGAAGGCGGGGGGGGAGGAATTCTCATATCTCTTCCCAAAAGCGAGGGATGCCTGTTTAAAAAATTGGAAAGTTTTTTTGGTTGTATTAGCGCGCTCAAAACGGATGGCGAGGGATGGAACAACTAGCGAATTATAAGTAAAAAAAAGCGCGTCTATGAAAAGAGGATTACAGTTAAACAGATTGGAGAGAACAATGTGGTTTTAGGGATGGTCGAGGATGTAAAATGGATCAGGTTATTTTACCTGAGATGCTGACAGAGAAATTTCTTAGAAAAGAGAAAGACCTTTTTCCATTGCTTTCCTTGATTTTGGAAAAGGATATGATAGAGTGCAAAGAGGGAAGTTGTGGAGAACATTAGAAGTTATGGAATAAATGGGTTTGCTATTAAGGCGATTAAAAGCATTTTACAAGAACAGTAGAGGGTGCTGTATAGGCTGAGTTGAACAGGAAGGTGGAACTGGAGTGGGTTTATACGAGATAGGAGTTGGGTCTGAGACAATTGTTCGTCGTACTCACTGTCTCCATGGTTAGTGTTTCCAATATATTTCATAGAGTGTGCTAGTGTAGTTTCACATATAAGTGATATGGAGTTGAGACTTGGGGAAACGGAGCTCTCGATATGAATCATGCCAATTTAATAAGGAAGTTATTGGAAGATTAATGTCTCGTATATCGTTTTTTGCGACTATGTCTAGTATAACCACCTTCAACTTGAAGAATATTTAAAGATTTGAGGAGAGAGCGGCACGGATAAAGTGGCGGTTCTTCCCGAGGCTGCTAGGGCGTCATGGCACAGTCCTCCTGCCCCCAGACCAATATGTGTTGATTGCTGATATCTAAAGGAAAAACTGCGAGATTTGGTGCTTGAGTTTTAAAGAGTGTGCCAAGGAAAGGGATTAAAAATTAATCCTGCTAAAAGTAAAGTGATGATAATTAGTACAAAACCCAAAGGAGACGATTTTCAATCTGCGTTGGATATCATAAAAGTGAATGAGAAAAGATTAGCAGAAACAACAGTTTTTTAGATACTTAGGAACGGGTATTTATTGGGACTTTCGGAGGCATGAAAAGAAGAGATGACCATAGGGTTGCTTGTGAGGGGGAAAGAGTATTAAGCAGCCTTAGAGATTTATGGAAAAAGGGAAATTTAAATTTAACAAGGAACGTAAAAAGGAAATACCCCAAAAATATATTTGCTCCAACTGTTCTGTATTGATGTGAGACGTAGGCATTAAAGCTCTAAAATGAAAAATAAGTTAGGAAGTTTTGGAAATGGAAAAAGGTTTATGAGATATTTGTGAAATAAAAGAGAGTTAGGTAGATTTTAAAATGTCAGGATTAATGGCATATGTTCCAATGAGGAAATGTCAAATGGAAATAACAGATCAAGGAACTACTATGATGGTATGGACACGTGCTTAGATTAATGCAATGATAATAGATTGACTAAGAAGGTTTTTAAATTCGAAGTGGTAGGCATAGGAGAAGGGGCAAAACCAAATGGAGGTGGGTTGATTAGAGTAAAGGAGCTTAATATCAAAGGGGTATTAGTTGATGAAAGGAAATAGATTAACCGCGAAACAGGATCACTTGTGAGAAAATGGTTCAATGGAAAGTTCCGTCAAGGCGTTGCAATTAAATACTGTAACACTCACTGGATATAACATAGCAAATAAAGGCCCAAACAGCATTCCCTTCTGCAAACTGACACCTCCCTGAAGTTATGTTGGGAGACGGAAAATGAGTTTAATAATATATATATATATATATATATATATTATATATATATTTATATATATATATATATATATATATATAATATATATATATATATATATATTATATATATATATATATATATAATATATATATATATATATATATATATATATATATATTTCTTTCTTTCTTAATCTTCCTTTTAATTCCCAAAACTGGGAGTAAGGTGCGTTACAAAGCATCAAAAAAGAAAAAAGCAGTAGAAGAATATGACAAAAGTCGAAAAGAAGGCCCAGCTTTACCGCCCCCTTTCTGTATTCCATTAATTAGAAAGAACTCGTCGCAGTCAGAAAATCCACCCTTAGAGCTTCACGGAGGGACCGCGACGAATCCTCACTATGGTAAATCGTCCCTTAAGTATGTAGGGTATCCCGCCAGGGTGAGCTTCAAAATTACCCATACCCCCTCACAAAACCCCCCGCCATTCTCTCCTATCATGCACCTTTCTTCCCGCCTTTACTGCCAAACTCACATTTCTTCTCCTCCAGACATGCCTTTACTGACTCATCACTCTTTTTTTTCTTTTTTCTCCCAGCCGGTCGGTTCCCAACAACACTTCACCACTATACATCCGCTTAACCAGCCGATTATCATTCATCCTTTCCACATGACAAACCATCTTCAACAGTACTTTCATTTATTTTCTCGTTTACCCCTTCTTCACACCACACAAACTCTCTAATACGTTTCATTCCTCATTTATCAATTCTTCTCACACCTTTAACCCCCCTAAGATTGTACATCTGAACACATTTGGAACTTTAGATCTTACTTCTTATTCCAGGACCATAGTATCACTACTTATACATAACACAGGTTAAACAACATTACCCTCATGCAAGACCCTAGCGCACTCCAGACTTTAGTCTTTTTACATTCACCAAACGATTTAATTGCACCAGTTACCTCCCTACTGCCTACCATTCACAACTTTTCCTACTACACTCTGCATTCATCCGTTCCTTGCATATACCAACATATACCTAAATATTTTAAACTCAGACACTTGTTCCAGCTTGCTCACCATCTACATAACTTCAAGGGGACTGTCCTCACTCAAAACCATAACCTTACTCTTATCTACGTTTACTTTCAAACCCCTCCTTTTATCAACACCCTGCCAAATCTCTCTACCAATTCACTCAAACTCAAACTTCATCTTTTCAGATTCGCCACAAAGAACCAAATCATCCGCATATATAAAGGTAGGGCAACCTCCACTCATCTCCATTTCTCCATCATTCTAACACATTTCCTGCCGTCCACCACCCTCTAAGTTCTTTAACTATATTTTCAATTAAAATATTACAAATGAATATTAACCAAGGAGGACATAAAACAACAACCCTGTCTCCATTCCGCTATTATTAATTAACTAAACCAAATCACCTTTGCACACTATTTATTCTTGTCAACAGCGCCTCACTATCCTCTAAATACATTACTTTATTGATTTCATTCAGGAAGCCTACCACCAACACCATATATCACTTAACACCTGCCATAGAAGCTTCCCTATATTAACCCTATCTTACGCCTGTATGCAAATCCATAAAAACCTAAATACAATTTATTCTTTCTTTTCCCTTATTTTCTCAAATCTTTTGGTTTCGAATGTAAAGATTGATCCACACATCCTCTAACCACTCCTAAACGCACTTGTTTTTCTTCACCATTATTCGTCCTTCAGTTCCCTTCGACGCATCTTTCTGAACCCAATAAAATACTAGCATATATCTTCCCTACAACACGCAATAAATTAATTCCCCTCCAAATATATATATATTATTAGTATATATATATATATATATATATAGTATATTATATATAATATAGTATATTATATATATATATATATATATATATATTATATATTATATATATATATATTTATATCATCCATCCATGCCATTCACTGTGACTTGCTTCCCCATAACTGGACTGGGGGTAGCGGTACTTCAAACATACACCGGGAAATCCGAGCAGAATGAGCATTTATGGGTATAATAAGTTAGTAGTGGGGACCCTAACTCAGCTACCACTATTTGGCAGAAATTGTGGTAGAGGAAGCATGATTGAAAGATAGATAATTAATTATGAAAATAAGGGGGGGGGGAGAGGAAGAAGACTAAAAGATTACATATGTGACAATTAACGCACTGGGGCCGGAAGAGATGCACAAAATTCCCCCTAGTCTGGTTCTTATACTATGCTATGTCCTAAGTTATAACACCAGGAACATTAACTCCATAACACCAATCAATACTCCCCTGCGGGATATATATATAACAATAACATATATATATATCATATAATATATATATATATAATATATATATATATATATATATATATATATATATATATATATATATATATATATATATATATATATATATATATATATATATATATATATATATATAAAGGGTGAAGTATTCTCTAACCTGCTTTTGTGAGGCAGAGTAGAAACCAAGACCGCACATGGAACAAATATTTTGACTTCGAGCGATATGAGATTGTGTTTTCTTATGCCTATTGAGATCACTCTGTGTTACACCATTATAGTTGCAAACATCACAAGTAAACTGCTTAATACCTGTAATAAAAAATTTACTTTAGAGGGTATATCATAGTCGCCAGTTTAGCTTAACGGTGAGGTATTTAATTTTTATATTTTTCGGGTTTTCACGGATAAAAGAAACATCGCAACCTGATTTGAATATTGGAGACAATAAAGGTACCCTTATATGACTGAGAAGTTTGGAGCAGCAAGTTTACCTTTCGAGAGTCCTCAGTATTTTTTATACGAATGAAATATACCGGAATGTTGAGTTGAAATAGGTAACCTACAACTGTTTTTTGTAACTTTCTTAGGTTTTCACTCCATCTCCTGCATATTTTACACATCACAATCATATTAAAAATAAAAGAATCCAACAATTACATTAACCTCTACCAATATAATAAATATTACTATTTTCTAACTCCTTAACCATGATTTTTGCCTTAACCCTAATAAAGTTCTAAGAAAAAAATAGTGTACTGGAAACTGGTTTCCTGTATGAGCTTTTGAAAGTAAATAAAGGGCAAGTCATAATTTTTACAAATCTGACTTAGACCACGAATGAACAGTCCTACTTTCAATTTGTTTTGTGCTAAAGTTTTGAAACTGTAATTCAACTATTTCTTTAAAGATTTCAGCGTATTTGTAAACGTTACCAACTGAATAAAATACAAAACTTTTCCCTTAAACCATAAAAATTACCTCAAATTCAAAATTTTTGACTTATACCACTTTGTCGGACCTTGTGACATATGGATCCGTTAATTTTCTTTTATGTAATTTTTTTTTTACATATTGTTAGTAAGTAATACTAATAATAAATTAAAATGATGATAAGAAAGATAAGGAAATTTTAAATATTAAAAAAGTAAATAATAAAGTAAGCAATAACGTACATTTTGCATGAGAAAGAAAATGCTTTTTAGTGTTAAAACGGGAAAGAATTTAAGGTAGGGGGAAAAAATAATTTTCAGGGTAAAATTCTGTCCCTATTGATTTTTTCATATATTGATTCTTTGTACACTTAACAAAACTTATCATATCCTGAACTAGGTGGGTCCTAAGCCAAAACCTAACCTATATGGGATACAGACGGATGAGTAGAACCTATTAACTTAAGGCCTAAGATGGATCTACTTTGGCCGCGTAACTTGTTTTTCTCTTGTTATAGTCAGTGTTGGTGTATGTGTCTGGAATTACAGAGGTGTCTTTTTGCATTTTCAGAAATAATTGCGGAGTCTTCTCGTTTCCCGGTAGTAACCGCAAACGTACGATGCTTAAAAAGTACGATTTTTTATTATATAATTACCTTTTTTTTCAATTTAAAATTTTTTGATCCTGTTTATCAACACTGAAATTTATTGTTAATATCATATAATAATATATAAAATATATATATATATATATATATATATATATATATATATATATATATATATATATATATATTTATATAATATATATATATATATATATATATATATATTATTTTATATATATATAATATATAATATATATATATTATATATATAATATATATATATAAGGATCTATATATAATCCAATAAGGACTACTTTGACTTTCAAACGATTCATATATTAAGAAAGTAGTAACAGGAGTTATAGGAGGGCTAAAAATAACGAAAGAAGAAAAATAACTTACTTCATCGCCTCAGTTTATGACTTTTAACTGGCTATTCGTACGAGCAGAATATTCACGTATTACAATCATATGGTCGTAAATTGCGTGCAATATATATATACTATATAATTATATATTATATATATATTAAGTAATATATATTATACTAGCGTGTGATAATAGTAGGTTATTCAATTAGAGATCTATTTTGGATTATATAATATATACTATAGTATATATTATATATATATTATATATATATATAATGGTTATATTTTATATTATATATATATATATATTATATATAGTGGTATTTGCAAATTTTTTTAAGGATGGTTCTCTTGGCATTGTCATTCGGTTAGCCGCCGGTTAGCTTCCCGGTATCGATCGTATACAATCAAAAGAATTAATTAAAGTGTATAATATATATATATATATATATATATATATTAATATATATATATATATTATTATATATATAATATATATACGTATTATATTATATATTTCTAAATTTACATAAATTTATATATATATATATATATAAGGTAGAGTCAGAAAATACCGGAACATTCCGATTAGTCTTCATATCTTACAATGTAATAATGAGCTCGTGTTGTGAGAAATGTGGGCGCAGACATGTAATGACGTGTATCAACGGCTTATGACAGTGCTGAGCATGTGTCAATGTTTACATTTCGGTTTGTTTTGAGGCACTGACGTTGTTTGTTGCCGGGTAAAAGTGTTAATCAAGAATGGTCCACTTTGAGCAGAGAGCAAACATTAAATTCTGTCAAATTACGGGAAACGTTTAAATAAACATTGGATTTTATAAAGGAGGTGTGTGATGATGAATCAGTATCGCGAAGCTGAGTTTACGAGTGGAAAGGCGGTAGTCACTGGAAGCGAAAAATTGGGTATTGCACCATGACAATGCCCTGGAACATCGTTCACTTCTGGTCTTTTTTAACCTCCTTACTCCTCAGATTTGGCTCGAGCAGATTTCCATGTTTTCCCTCGCACGAAGGATCTGTTTAAAGGGGGACGATTTCAAAGTGCTCAGATGCGTGCGTTGAAAGAGGTAACAAAAGATTGTTTACAGCGATGTTAGTGCTAGGGCTGGCAAAAGTGTGTGGCAGCCGAAGGAGGATACTTTGAAGGTGGTATTGTGTAATATGCTGTATCATATAAGATAATTAATTAATTAATAACGTTTTATTAAAAGTTCCGTTATTTTTTGACTCTACCTCGTATGTATAAAAAAAAATTTTTTAGTGGTAATAAAAAATTAATGAAAGAAAACTGAAATTTACTGAATTTAGATATTGAAAAAAATGACTTCGTTGATATTTGACTGTGACTATTAACATACTATTTATTCAAATTATATATAAATAAAAGTACATATGTTTATGAAAAAAAAAAAACGTAAATATATCAATATTTACTCTTTTCAACTCTAGGGGTAACCAAAAAAGAGAAAACCTATGGAAATTATGCAGTCAGAGGATTAAGACTGGGGATTTTGTTAATTAAAATTAATTAAAACAATTATCAAATATTATACAACAAAATAATTTAAAATTTTTTTTTCAACAGTATTTAAGGCTATAGAATGATAAAACTTGGTGTTCTTATGGTATAAATATTCTACTGTTAGATAAACTCCGACTTGGCAATTCATTGTATCTATCGCGTTCCATTGAACCTATTGTTTGAACACAAATTCTTCTAATTAAATATTACAGACCAATTCCCGATTTTATGCTTATAACTTTGGTTCCGTTTAATCCCTATTCATTTATGCTTAGATATTGACCTATCCAATCTGAATAACTTTCAAATCTCCCCCCCTCCTCCTTCCTATCCCGATTTTAAATGTAATTAATTAAAAACAGAAACGCAGGTGTTAGTTCTCTACACCTGGTAAATACTCTTAACAAATTAAATAATTCTTCGTTAACCTATTTGATAACTTGCTAGTAGTAGTAGTGTAGTAGTAGTAGTAGTAGTGTAGTTCAGTGAGTGAGTAGTGTAGTGAATAATAGGTAATAATATAGGATGAGATAGATAATAAATGAAATAGTATGAATAATAAGTAATAATAATCAGATAATGAATAATAGATATATAATATATTACAGACAACACCTTTTTCAAATATCCATAACATATGTTCTGTGTGTCGTAAAAGGCGACTAAAAGGACAGTGGTAGTTGGGTTTTCGACCTACTACTACTTATCCCTTGCTAGGAATGCTCATGCATGCTTCGTGACATGGCCCGATTGGAATAGCGAGAGCTACCCTTGTAATCTTTCGGGAAGATTGGTATGGAGATCGTATGAGGTAGCAGGTGGGACTGGTTGAGAGGAAGGAAAGGTGGTGAGGAGAGAGTTGATGGACGTAAACATTTATGAAAGGTAAATTTGGATTTAGTTGTGCTGGTGGAGTTGAAAGCAAAGAGTGATAATGAATGGGGCGGTGAAAACAGTGGTGAAGGGGTGGAAGGTGTGTGTGTGCTGGAGTGGAGAGGAGTTAGCGGGTGGAGAGAAAGGAGTGTGCAGTTCTGACTGAGTAATCTATGGCATAGAGCTATAATGGATTTTTTTTGTGTGAACGTATGATCTATCTAAGGGTGATGTTGAGTGGAGCGAGACTTTCTGAGATATTCTGAATGTGATGTTTGTGGATGACGTGTAGTTGGGGCTTCAGATTAATTGTGTGGGCGAACTTAAATAGTTGTCGGGATAAGGTGGATCGAGAGAAAGGGATAGGTTAGTAGCTGGTGGTGCTTGTGGGGTTGGCGAGAGGGAGGAGGAGGGAGGCAGTGGAAGCGTGGAGTCTGTGGATGGGGAGGGGATGGGGGGGAGGGGGAGTGGGTGTGGTAGGAGCGGTAGCAGGGGGGTTGTTGGCGGCAGGAGTATTCAGGTGAGTGTGATATGTGGGTCGAATTTGGGGTGAGGGTAGGAAGATATGATTAAAGTAAAAATGATTGAATTTTGTTTGATAGAAGAAAAGGATGTTGAAATATGTGATGGACGTTAAATCAGTAAGGGGGTTGGGGATTTGGAGAATGATCAGATCATCTAGTTGTTTTATTGCAGAGGGCGTGAGCTAGGTTGGTAGGGGTATGGAAGGAGAGGGCGACGTGTGTAAGGTGAACGAAAAGTGAAACTGAGACAGAATCTGGACCCAGAATGACAGTAGATTTGGTGAGGGTGGAAGAGGAGTAGTGTGGCGGGTGGCTAGAAGTGGGGGGTAGGGAGAGTAGTGGGGAATGGAGTGGTGGGGAGGTAATGGAGCGGAGAGGTGATGCAGAGCGGATGTAGAAAAAATCGTGGTGGTGAGTGTGCTGAATGCGCAAGTGAGTGAAGGTCGTTGGAAAGAAGTGCGAGGTGGACTGGAAAGAAGGGAGGGAAGGAAGAGAGAGCTAAAAGTTGCGAATGGATACGGGTATGGTAGTGGACGATGGGTGTAAAAATAATGGAATGTGAGGTGAGTGGTTTAATTTATATTTGGACGGGATGAGAGGGTAAGCGTTATGCCTCTTGTTATTTAATGTGTGTGGATATGGCTGGGTGGTGATGAAAGAATTAGGAGGAAGGAGAAGATGTTAGAATGACGTGGAAGAATGGAAGTGAGTGGTAGGTGCCCTGCTTTATTGTACGAGCATGAAATGTTGGGTTGTGTGGCAATCTGAAGAGCGTCTTTGAGGAAGAGGATTGGCTAGGGTGTGGTGTAATGGAGTGGGTTTGAAGAAGTAGGTGTAGGTAGATAGGGATGAGTTGGTAGAGAGGGGGTGGAGGGAGCTGTTTGGTGTGAAGGGGTTGGATGGGTTAGGGAGGGTGGGGAGGCTGGCTGAGACGAGGGAGGTGGTGGGGGGGGGTTGGAGTGGTGTGGGAGGAGGTGATTGTTTGAGAGAGATGTGTTGTTGGAAGGAGGAGGGAGGATGATTCTAGGGAGTTCGCCGTAATAGAGGGTAGCGGTGGTGGATAGGGAGAGTTGGTGGCGGTGTGGAAGACGTTGGTGGGGGGTGGGTGGGGCGGAGAGGGGGGCTAGTGTGTGTGTGGGGGTCGTGTGTGTGGTGGGCGATAGGGGGGGGGTGTGGGGGGGGGGGGGGGGGGTGGGTGGTGAGGAGGTGGTGGATAGGTGGTTGAGGGGAGGGGGATGGAGGTGAGGTGGGTGTGGGGGGAGGTGGGTGGGTAGGGTAGTGGAGGGGGGGGTGGGTGAGGGGTGTGTTCGAGGGGAGTGGAGCGCAGTCTCGAGAGGTGGTGGAGGGTTAGGTGTGTTGTTGAGAGAGTTGGAGGTGGAAGATGGAGGTAAGGGGGTAGACGTGGTTAGGGAGGGTTGGGTGGGTGGGAGTGTGGAGAGGGTGGTTTGAGTTACTGATGTGGAGGGGAGTGAGAGTGCAGGTGGGAGAGAGGGTGGGGGTGGGTGGGGGTGGGAGGGAGGGAGGGGAGTGGGAGGGAGTGTGCGCGGGCGGGTGGGGGGGGGGGGGGGGGTGAGGTGAGAGGTGGGTGAGGGGAGGTGTGAGTGTGATATGAGTGGATAGGGGAGAGAGAGAGAGGTGGTGTGAGAGAAGAAGGAGGAGGGGAGGAGATGGGGTGTGGTGGGAGAGGGAGATGTGATGGTGGGGGTGGGCAGGAGCGGAGAGAGGGAAGGTGGCTAGCATAGCAGTGAATGAGCAGGGATTTTGGTGAGTGGGTATATTGTGGGGCGGCCGAAGGTTGAAACGCCTCGTATTTCGCGAGATGAGCCACAGTGGGGTTGGGTCCGGGTCAGAGGTCTTGTGAAGGCTGAGTGTGGGATTTTTTTGAGTGTGAGGGAAGGAGTTGCACTGTAGGGGGTAGTATGGGGGGATGATAGGGGGGCTTTCTTTCGACTTTCGTCTGCTGTCTCTATCTTAACTATTCTATGTTTCGGTGTTATATTCGCACCTACCCACATCTAGTGGGAATATATATATATATGAAAACTGAAGCTAAAGAAGTAATATAAATAATAATAAGTAATAATAATAATGAATGAATGATAATGATAATAATAATATAATGATTAGGATAAAATGAATGAGATGATAAATATAATAATAAAGATAAAAAGAACATCATAGCTTCATGAAAATCTAGATGCCTATTTAAATCTGATGTAACTGCCGAGAAATTGAACAATAGAGGACATTCTGAAAACGTGTCGGGCGCAATGATCATCGGTGGATAGGACTAAGAGGTATATCTTTTACGAGGTTCTTGACGGCAAGTGTTGTTAACCTATAAAAATAACTAATTAGTAGTTAGTGTATGTTTTTAGTGTAAAGTTTAAGGACAACAGAAATCAGAGAGTAAGGAGTCCTAGTTCGACAGTAGGACTAGCTGATAAGGTTCAATAAGTTTTGCAATATGTTTATGAGTCGGATGTTTGCAGAGCGCGCCGTTCAGATATGAAGTTAATTTCAGGGGAGTGTCTGAGCAGACGGTGTTACAGTCAGTTTGGTTTGGACGAGTAGGCATATAAAATATCTTGCAAAAAATGGAGATAATGGGCATAGATTGTTAGGCAGATGCTATCGTTCGCTGAGTCGGGTGCTTAGTTGTTAACGTTTGTTGTAGGACTGTTCATGAGGCAATGAAGTGCGAGGGTTCAATGTTCAGGTTGGTGATGGGGAATAGGGAAGTTATGTAAGGGTGAACTTGTAAATTCATGACAAAAGCTTGCTTTAGCATAAAAATTTGAATAAAAGGACAATTTCCTGTTTAATATAGGTTGCTATAGAAAATAATGCTGTATTTGGATTCAAAACTACAACTGTGTTTAAACCTGATAAGGACTTCTCAGTATCATGAGTTCCCAAAATCACTTATGTCGATGGGGTTGGGGACTAATATACAGATTAAGACAAAGCAATGTTTTCGAAGTAGTGTTGAAGTTCAGTTATTATCGAGAAGGACGGGTTCGCTAAGGTGTTTAGCGATGAATAAGGTTAGTGGCTGAGTGTGGTAAGAGGGCAGAGGCAGAGAATATGTGAGAAAGTGGTTAATGGTGTGTTTTTTTTTTAAGGCGAAAGCTGCTAATGTTCAGAGGTACATATGAGTGACGAGGTGATATACTCGATTTTGAAGAAGTCAGGAAGTGTGTGATGGTTAGGGCCGTATGCAGGTGAGAAGGGAACTGATTTTTTTGGTTCTCTGGCTGTTCTCATGGAAAAGATGAGAGTGTTGTTGTGAATTGACTCTTTACAGAAGATGATCTATTCCAGGAGAGATTAAGGGAGTTTCAATAGAGCAATTTTTTAGAGTACGTGGAGATACGGATGGGAGACTGGGCGGTGATGGATGCCGAACCAGTCATCCGGATTGCCGGCAAGAATTAAGGCCTCCTTCGTGGTTTCGGTGCCGTCACGGTACAACTGGTTGCACGCTTAGTTTAAACGCGAAGTTTCGACGCAGGTGTCTAGGAGTTCGTATAAGTGTCAGTTTTTGCTGCAGGATATTAGAGTTGTGTCTTTGAGCGTCGATGGACTTTGTTTGTGTTGTGGTAGCAGTTTGTGTGGTTGTTAAAATTCTGGTTCAGGCATTCGAGACTGGTCAGTACTTTGCTCATTTCTGGGAGAGTCTGAGAAATTAGGGTGATGTTGTTAAATAAGCACTGTATATTATATATAATGATAGGTGAAGTCGTATGCGTGTACTGAACCTAGATAAAATAAAAATATAAACAGCTAACAGTTTTACTAATAATTTACCACAATACATGATGTGAGCTTTACATCTCCATATCCTATATAAGCTGCGAATTAATAATAATAATAATAATAATAATAAGTTAATAATATCGAATGAGATGAATGTAAGTAATAATAGATATAGTAATAATGAATAATAATAATAATAATAATAATAATAATAATAATTGTAATAGAGGTACCCAACTTACTGTCTAAGGATGCAGCGAATATTTTAGTAAGATTTGAGGTGTATGTGTTCAAAGTATTGGATCCATTACTGGCATTTTGTTCAGGAGAAAATGAATTTATAACCAGACCATTGTGAACAGTTGAATAGGAAACTATATTATTATTTAGGCAAACACCTGAATTCTCATGGCGATTTACGACATAATTTGAAAACATTCCATTCGTTACTTCTTTGTTTCCACATTCTTTAAGAATTCCTTTAGTAGAAAAGTCCGAATTTGAAGGGATTTCTGAATGAGGTTCTTCATCTTTCCTTTTTCTTCTATCTCTTTTAATAAGATGGCGCAAAGATCCATCGCTATGAAAACGAATCACATGGTGTCGTAGATTTCGAGGTTCTGAAAATCCTCTTCCACATATTCGGCAAAAACAAGGCTTATAACCGGTGTGAACCCTTTCATGGCGATTACAAGAAAAGGCTCGATCAAATTTCTTACCACAATATCGACAAGAAAACATCTTAAACATATCTCCTTCAGCGGTTCCTGTTTTTCCTGTGTTTCCGTTGATGTTTGTTTCCATACTTTCCGAAACTATTTCCATTGGAGTTTCCGAAGAAGGCGAAGCAGGGAAAGATTCTTCACTCTTTTCTTCCTCCTCTTCTTCTTGCTGAACATTAGTTTTTCTCTCGTTCTCCTCCTCTGAGTTCACTGATTTTCTGTCAAGAGAATTACCATGCAGAGCTGATAAGAGAGCGGCTACTGTAACGGTGTTTTCGGCATTGCTTGTGTCTGATGATATATCAATTTGAAGACGATTCGACTCTCTAGTTAAATTAAAAACAAATTAGAATAAAATTATCTTAAAATTTAAGGAAAATAGAAAAAAATTATAGACTTGACTTATTTTTATCGGTATGCGAATAAGCTCTAAAATGATCTTAAGTACCGATACAAAATGAAAAATACAACAAACCCTCATTTAAGATATTATTCCTACTAAGTTAGTTAGTGCACAAAAAAATTATCACTCATTTTTGGCTTATATTTTGGTAAATTATAATCTATATTACCTTGCCAGATCCTTTGAAACATGTTCCTTTTGCACATGTTGTGAAAATTGAATTCTTGAGTCACAAGAGATATTGCACTTTCTACAAACAAATCTTTGCTTATGGATCAAAAGATGAGCTTGTAATCGAGAAACCGAAGGGAATGAAAAATTACATAAATAACACTTGTAAAGTTCAATTTTATCGCCGGTCTCTTCATTTAGCCCAAGTATTCTTGATATAAATATCTGGAAAGTTTTATTACAAATGTAAAACTTATAAAGGTATTTAAATATGGTAATAATGATCGTCATTTAGGAAAGGCACAAAGATTATATCATAATTCAAACAAATATTATTCCAAAATAGTAATAAAACCAAAGCACATGTCCATTAGTATTAATAAAATTTAAAATCAACAAACCCCATCTATTGTCATACCTGTTCAGAATAAAATTTTATTTTATAAACCATGGGAGGGCCATCATCACTGCATACTTTTATTTTTCTTGTTGAACCACCAGAATTAACCAAAGGAAGATGAGGGGGAGGATCTAATCCGGTTGAGTCCTCACTCAAAAAATGTTCATTCTGAGAATTATCAAAAAAGGCTTTTTCATGTTCAAGAGCCTCATTCACTAGGTTTTCATTTTCGTCTTCTGCATGAGACCTATCAGAGAATAATGACTGATTTTGCAAATCAAAAGAATGGAGGTGATCTAGTGTGCGATGTTGTTCCGAAAGAGAAGGTTCCGGAGAATAAAATTCCGGCTCCGACTCTGCGGATAGAGATAAAATATTTTTATTAACACTAGGATGCCTGCTGTTGAAAGACTCTGAAGTAATGTATGAATTGGAATTATCCAGATTATAAGTATCAAGATTCTTGCAGCTAAGATCTAAGGGCATGGAGGTATCACTAATTTCTAATTTACTATCAACAGTGGAACCATACTCCATCTGCGAAAGAAAAGATACATATTTGATTAAATTATTAATCTTTCTAAGAAAGTATAAAGAGCTGATTAAAATAATAATAAAAAAAGTCGCACAACTTATCTTTAAATGAGAAAATATATGTACAGTAAAATTAAAAAAAAAAATAACTAAAAAAAAGATTTCAAAATATATATGATATATATACTATATTATATAGTAAATTATATAGTTATATAGTATAGTAGTATATATATATGTAGTAATATTTAGTATATATAGTATAGTAGTAGTATGTAGTATAGTAGGGTATAAGTAGTATGATGAGGTTATATGATAGTGTCGTATAGATGAGATGAGTATGGACTTAGAGTATAGTATATATATGTATGAGTATGTATAGTATATATATATGATAGATATAGTTATTAGTAGTGATGTTGTTACCTGGGTAATATATAGTATAGTAGTAGTATAGTAGTTATAGTAATGTGAGTATAAGTTATATATATTATATATATATATATTATAGTATGATAGTGATAGTAGTAGATAATAGTAGTATAGTACGTATGTATAAGGAACTTTGTATGATGTGGAGGATGACCGTCGTCGCTGCGGTGTGCTGCTTAGATGAGAGAGATTGTGAGGGTCGACTTCAGGGGCATTTCTCTTTGTGGCTGAAGTAGAAGGACTTTTGACAAGCTGGAAATGGGAATAATAATGTTTTAAACTTACATAATGGAGGTTAGGAAAAGGTATTGTAGTTATTATTGATTATTATTGATTATTATTATTATGGTATTGTTATAGATTGCCATTTGTTTTATTAGCTGTATTAATGTATTAAATGTATGTATTATCCCAGATTGGTGGTGAGGTAGGTAGTAGTAGTAGTAGTAGTAGTAGTAGTAGTAGTAGTAGTAGTAGTAGTATAAAACTATCGAATCGATTTGAAGTCGCTCAGTGTGAAACATTTGGGTGAAATATGAGTCGGTAATTAAATCCTAAGATTTTTATTGCTATAATGAAGTGTTTTCTCTGTTAAGAAACGATTCCGCTGCTAAGATACAAATACAAAACAAGATCGAGTATTATTATATTCATGTCTTTGATACATCCATAAATTCGGTCATTATCTTAACTTATAAAAATAGTATTGTTTTAAATTGAAATTTCTGTAAAATATCAGGATGAATAACGATAAAAGAGGATTTTTATTATTTAGTTCCATCAGAAGTAGGAAAAGTTTGCTTAATATGGCAGATTGAAAGGAGCTGTGGAAACTATTGCATAAATATGGCGTTAAAGAGATTATATGTTGAGAAGGATAAAAGTGTTTAAGCGAACAATACAGCATATGTTAGTCATGAGGAGAGAAGTGAACTGTACGTAGAGTTGGAAGGGAGACAAAGGTGTCTAGAGTCCCAGTGGATGTAATAATAGAAATAAGGAAAAGAAGAAAGAGGAGCTAATCTATCATTAATTCATTGTATGGGGGTTGCAAGGATATTTAAGGTTGGATATGCTCCTGCCAAATTCAAAAAATATGAGTTAGCAACAAAGTCTGTACAAGTGTGAGAGAAAGAGAGATGAAACCAATCATATACATGGTAGAGTGTTGAAAGATGGAAGACAAGATGAAGATTGTCCGAAAATGATTAGAATAGAATAAAATAAAGTATCTAAGAGTGAGGGAGAGAGTGATGGAAGAGATGAATATCAGTAAAAAAAAATGTAGAAAGTTGAAAAATGGTCATAGTAACAGGGCTAATATTATTCTTACAGGAAAAATTACATTACCTACTCAGGTTTCAGTAGATAAAGAAATAATAAATATCATTAAATAACAATAAAAAATACAAGTAATAAAAATCAGAGAACCATACCTGACAATGGACTAATATATGAGAATTAAATGATCTTTTGGATTTAAAACTTTCTTGACAAACTGGACAAATAAAATTTGGAAATTCCGACTTAGAGCTTTTAGTGTGTTCTTTTTCACTTAATTTGTGGTGTAGGTGCTGTGGTAGTTGACGGTGCTGTTGTTGATGTATGTGAAACTGTTTATTTTCTTCTAGTTGCAAATTTTCCAATGAAGATGTACTGAGATCGACAATCTTAGTAGGATGATTGGGGTAAAGATCTGACCTCTGAAGCAGTATAGACCCGTTTAAGGGTTCAACGGCGTTTGAAGAAGACTGGATGACAGCTACAGTTAAAGGTACAAGTATACTATTCTTGGCACTATGATTGGCTTCTACAGTTGAATTCTTGGCTATAGTATAAACAGGCGTTGGATATCTTCCATGTGAGCGCTAAAATATCCGTTTGATAATGAAACTGTTTCAGAGTTTGCAGATTCTGCTTTTTCTGCAAAATAGTAATAAATGTCAAATATATATATATATATTATATATATATATATATTATATATATATAATATATAATATATATAATAATATATATATTATATATATATAATAATATATATACTATATAATATATATATATATATATATATAGATATATATATATATATATATATAATATATAATTAGTCTTGTGTAAAGCTTTTAATTTATAAACTTCCTCTTTCGGCATTTATCGTTCTTTCTGACCTCCTATCCGGCCGTTCTACATAGAAGGTACAGTTAATCGCTTAAATAGTGGTGTTCCTCAGTGTTCTGTTGCATCACCGACTATTTTTACTTTTCATTAATAATCTATCTGTCACTTCTCCTTTCAACTCTTCTTCCAATTTGAAAGACTGTCCTTTCAACAGGAAATAGTTAAAACTAGCCGGCAGGTCTTGGGGGTAACTGAAGTCCGATCTTACTCTTATACATTATCCTTATCTCTTCGATAACACACACACAACTCAAATGATCTTTATTTTATAATATTTTTGCTATTCCTTTTCTCATGATCTTTCTTGAGAAGATCACATTATCTCTTCGATTTCCAAGAGGTTGAATATTCTAAGGCTCCTTCATAACTTTTTCTCTGTTGCTTACTATGTATAGGAGTGTTGTTCGCCGTTATATAGAGAATGAATCACATATTTGGGGTGGTTCCCCACATACTGCAATTCTTGATAAGGTTGTGTCTAGGGCTTTTCGAATTGTCAAATCTCCTGTTCTCCCTAACTCTCTTTAATCACTTTCTAGCAATCGAACTGTTGTATCACTCTCATTATTTATATCGCAATTACAATAGACACTGCTCTTCTCAATCTCTCTCTCTCTCTCTCTCTCTTCTCTCTTCTCCTCTTCTCTCACTCTCTCTCTCTCTCTCTCTCTTCTTCTCTCTCTCTCTCTTCTCCCTCTCCCTCTCCCCTCTCCTCTCCCTCTCCCTCTCTCTCTCCTCTCTCTCTCTCTCTCCTCTCTCTCTCTCTCCTCTCCTCTCTCTCTCTCTCTCTTGCGCTCTCTCCTCTCTCTCTCTCTCTCTCTCTCTCTCTCTCTCTCTCTCTCTCTCTCTCTCTCTCTCTCTCTCTCTCTCTCTCTCTCTCTCTCTCTCTCTCTCTTCTCTCTCTCTCTCTCTCTCTCTCTTCTCCTTCTCTCTTTTCTCTCCTCTCTCTCTCGCTCCAACTCTCTTCTTTTCTCTCTCTCTTCTCTCTCTCCTCATTTATACTATCATTACACATGGTCACTTGTTCTCGGCTGAACTCACTAGCTTGTATACTCTCCTAAGAGGATAAATTGATAGACTAATCTTTTCCTCCACACCCAGTCTCAACCATTCTCGCTCCAGCCTCTCTGACCCCAGACTTAGCCACTATGCTCATTCTTACATTTACTCCAACGTTAAAGTCTGGAAATTCTTATTTCCTATATTTTTTTTCATTTCCTTCGACTTGCAAATTTTTAATCATTGTGTTTCGGCTCATTTCGATCATTAATTTGATTAAGAAATTGTTTATTACCCCAACTCTGGTGGAGACTACTTAGGTAGGTCTCCGGTCTTTTACCACCGAAGGTTATATATATATATATATATATATATATATATATATATATATATGTATATAATATATTATATATTATATATATTATATATATATATATAATATAGATATATATTATAAACTCTGGATGGATAGCTATATATATATATATATATATATATATATATATTTATATATATATATATATATATATATATATATATATATATATTTATTTATATAATATATATATATATATATATATATATATATATATATATATATTATATATATATATACAGTATATATGCGTTTGTACAAACAAAGCTATATACTATTCTTTGCAAAATCGCTGTCTAATTTTATTCCATATTCTTAACAACATTACCCATTGAAGGATCATTGCAACTTGTCTCATGTTTCCAATTGCACGATACTTATCACAGTCTAAAGTTTCTTGTATTTTTTGGTCCGGCAATGAAAACTGACCTTTATCGACTGTTTACTCTGTAACTTCTACTGATATTTAAAATTCAATAAAGAAACTTTGAGCTATTTTCACCTACTGCTATCTCGTTACCATCTTAAAGGAAGCAGCTTTCATTTTTTTCCATCGTAATTGATGGTCGTTGTTCTTCGTTGCAGTGGAGGTTCAAGAATTATAGCCCATTGTGGTTCATTTCATCGTGACTATTTTCCATTGTCATAAATCATTCCTTTTCTTCTTATTATTGTCTTTCTTTTTACATTCTGATAGATAGGTCAGATATCTTTTGAACATTTTTGTTAATGATTTTTTTTTTAAATTCTGATTTTCAACTATGCAAGCTTTGTTGTATTCTTTACGTATCATTTTGCTTATGTTTTTTTTAACTATCATTTCTTTAGCTTTGAAGAACTTTCCGTTTTTCATCCATGTTGAAAATATTTTCAATCATCAATCTTGATTTCCATTCTTCGAAATAACCACTTTGAAATTGTTTCTGTAATTAGTTCGTTTACAACCACTAATGTCGTTAAGCGACAATTTTATATCTATAGTATTATTTCTGGTAACGCTACTGCTGTTGTCATTTTGGAATATTATTTCTTTTAAAAACCCTATCCAGTTTCGTCATAACAGTTACAGATATAGTGACATGATTGAAGAGTGGTCTGCTTTAGGATTTCAAGATATATATATATATATATATATATATATATAATATATATTATATTATATATATTATTATATATATATAATATATATATAATAATATATATGTGTGTATATACTATATATATATTATATATATTAGAGAAATTATAAGAGATTTTGTTTATATAATTTATATATATATATATATATATTATATATATATATATATATATATATATATATATATATATATTTGCCATCCGGGATAATAGTATATGTAAAAAGTTTAACTTAACGCCACACGGAACGAGGAGCTCGGACGAAAAAAAAATTTTTCACAGGTAGCTTTATGATACATAAAATAGATGTTTTTAGGGTTTCGAAATGAAAAAAAAAATAAATAAACAAATAATAAAAAAATAAACATATCTTCAAAAACTGAATAGCTACCAGCGAAAAAAGCGAATACATTTTTGGAGATCCTGGTAAAATTTTAGTAAGGAAAATGTAATAAAAGTATACCCACCGATGGCAGGAGTTCGGGGTCCTCTCGGCCTTCCGGGGAACTACGGGATAGGACTATTTCCCCCCTCCGAGGGAGGGTCTCCAGAACCCCCCGCTCTTTGGATTGGGTTTGTCGCGGGGTTCCTCCGCCCCTCCCTGACGGGGTATGGAAAACGTCCCCCCTGGTCCCCGTCGGGCTCGAGCCCCCCTACATTGCCGTGTAAACCTTATAACAAATAATAATATATATAATTTCGCCCTTAGACCAGGTAAAAAAAAAAAAAAAATCTTCATTTCGACCCTAGAACATATCTATTTATGTATCATAGATGCTACCTGTGAAAATTTTTTTTTGATCCGAGCTCCCGTTCCGTGTGGGCGTTAAGTTAAAACTTTGTCATATAATATATATATAATATATATATATATAAATATATATATTATTATATATATATATATATCATATATATATATATAATATATATATATATATAATATATATAATAAATATATATATATTAGTGTACAATCTGTTATTAATATTCACATGCAGATCATTAACTTAATTTATTTTATCAAATCATTCTTAATTCATCTTATTATATATAATATATAAATATATATTATAAATCATATATATATATATATATATACATATATATATAATATATATATATATATAATTATATAATTATATATATATATATTATATTTATATAATGCAAATAAGTACAATCAGAAATATTTAATATTTCACATGCAACATCATTATCAATATCAATTCTTAATTTCTGGCCATTTCAGAAACAAGATTCTCGAATAGGTTGTTTGTTCTACTTTCTGTCACTGCATGAGGAGAGTAACAAGCCAAATATTAATATGATTGATAAATAGAGATTTAAACTAAGACCTAAAATGATACGATCTAATAAAAAATTTAAACACCACACACACCACCTACGCACACACACACACATACTATAAAATATTATATATATATATATATATATATATATAATATATATATATATAATTATATAATATAAATATATATATTATAGTACCATATTAGTATATAATAATTATATATATATATATATATTATTAATATTATATTTATATATTACTATATATATATAATATAATATAATATAATATAATTATAATAATATATAATATATATATATATATATATATTATATATTATATATATATTATATATATAATATATATATATATATATATATATATATATATATATATTAGTTTTTGTAATACATACCCATGACACTATCATCTTCAATATCTTCTACAGATTTATCACAATCTGTTTCACTACTAGAAATGTTCATCTGGTTTGACCTATAATTTACGGAGGGAGTATTAGTAGTAGTATCTTTATCTTCTATATAATCACTTTCTTGAGGTAAACCATTAGACAACGAGGCTTCAGAGTCACTGAGATATATGTTACAACTGCTACTACTACTACTACTACTGCTACTACTACTACTACTACTGCTATTCTCTGTTGCTTTTGTGTTTATTACCCGTTTTGCCTGCGTTGTTGTTGCAAGTGTCGTTAAATTTTGGCAATTGTCAGTAGATTCACCTTCACCTGTCAAGGAGATACAATTAAAAAAAAAATTAACTTATAGGCAACAAAGTGTGTGATAGAGTAATAATTAAGAGACAAAACAAAGTGTAATACAGAAAAATGTTTAATAAAAATTTTATTTAGAAAATAGGGTTAATAAAGTACCAATGATTAGTACCATTAGCACCAAAGTTTCAGTTTAAGTTTGGTGGTATTAAAATTCTAACTTATAAAAGGTTCTAAGTCTAAGATATAATTGACCAGTTAAATGAAATTATATATATATATATATATATATATATATTATATTTATTATATATATATAATATATATATTATATATATATATATTATATAATATATATATATATATATATATATAGTTATATTAATATATATGAGTGTATGAGTCTGCACTGTAAAACAGGTGCAAGTGTATTTGTGGAAGTGTATGAGAGGCACTTTAGGCACGTATGCAGAAAGCCAACGCGAGCTTTTAGATCGTTTGATAATGTACGTGTTTCGGTCATTTTTTTTCTGCCTCTTCCTCGCTCTATCTCTCTCTCTCTCTCTCTCTCTCTCCTCTCTCCTCTCACACACACACTCTACACTCTCTTCTCTCTCTCTCTCTCTCTCTCTCTTTCCTTCGTGCCTTTGGGGGGAACGCGCGTCTCTATATCAAAAGTTGTTTTTGGACCAATCCTCGGCATCGAATATCCACGTGCCTTTGGGGGAACGCGCGTCTCTATATCAAAAGTTGTTTTTGACCAATCCTCGGCATCGAATATCACGTGAGAGAGGAGAGAGAGAGAGAGAGAGAGAGAGAGAGAGAGAGAGAGAGAGAGAGAGAGAGAGAGAGAGAGAGAGAGAGAACAATACTTTTCTTATCCTTTGCAAATTTAGTTTTACAATCAACTACCATTGGATTTTTTCTCAATAATAATAATAAT
>JABUQX010052089.1:37500-42500 GCA_015478945.1 Trachelipus rathkii
TAACCCATTGAGCTAAAACTGATAAATCTTGGTTTATCAGAAATTATCGTGGTCTTGAAATCCAGAAATTCGTGCTATTATACATTCCATCCTGGAATGACAAAAATTCATCTATTCGAGACCTTGGAAACATTTCTTCGTAGAAAATGCAACAATCGTTCTGGTTCCTCTATCTCACATTCTTTCTGACATTTTACAATTTTAAAATAACTCCAGCTTTACTTCTTCCTTTCTTCCCCCTTTTTTATATCTCTGTCGGTAATATTACTGTCTTAACTTCTGTTTGATCAAACTTTTATCTCTAATTCCACTCTAGACGGTTCCGGAGCTATTCCTCCTCTCCACCTTCTTTGAACTCATTAAAAGGTTATTTATGTATTCTCTGAGCTTAACGTTAACTAAAGAGGCGGAGAGTGGTGAAGTTATTTCTTCAATGGTCCTCAAAACTCGTGCTTCTGAGCTTGTAACCTGCCTTGGTAAACTGTTTCCTCACTGTCAATTAACTTCAAACTTTCCTTCCTGTCAGAAGATTGCATTCATTCAGCATGTGCTGAAGCAGAAGATCAAAGTCAACAATCCAACTATCGTCCTATCACTTTAGTTTATATTCTTACGAAAGTTTCGAATCTATGCTTAGCAAGAAGATTTAGAAACATCTTTGATTTTCTAATCTTATCTCTGCTTGCCAGCATGGTTTCGGTAAGGACCGCTTGACCTATGATCTTCTTTATTTTCTCTCCGCCTATTGCTCTACTGCTTTTCCTCATTACGGTGAATATATTTTTGTGGCGCTAGACATATCGAAGGCTTTTGATAAACTCTGGTAGAAGGCTTTAATTTCTAAACTTTCCACTTTCGTTATTTATCCTTCTCTTGACTTCCATTCCAGTCGTTCTGTGGCTGCTATTGTAGATAGCAAGTTAGCAACCATTTATACTATAAATCTATCCATTGTGGTGTTCCTCAGAATTCTGTTCTATCCAAACTCTTTTTATTATTATTATTTTATTACTATTTTATTATTATTATTTATTATTTTTATTGTTATTATACATCAATGATCTATCTGTTACTGTGTCTCCTACCCAATCTTAGGCCGATAATTCCACTACTCACATTAATTACTAAATTAGAAAGACGAATCATTCAATAGCAAATAAATGATGCTAGGAGGATAGCCTTGAAGCAGCAGACCTCCGATCTTTCTCTTACCTATAACTGTGTTAAAGAAAACATGGTTGTTATCAATGCCTCAATAACTCAGCTTCTTCATATATCTACTTGACATAATCTTCCACACAACTATAACATATTCTTTGAAAACACAACTCTTACCTTCTTTTGTTGTTAATATTCTTGATATTTTCTTTTCTTGTAATCTTTCTTAGAATGATCTCACAATATTCTTTCCAACAAGTTTCTAGGAAATTGGGTGTTCCGAGGCGCCTTTGGAACTCACCACCCCAATTGCTAGCTCTGCATAGGGGCATTGTTCGCCCCCTTGTATATGAATCACACATATCTGGGGAGGTTCCACACATATTGCTCTCTTTGATAAAGTGTAATTTAGGGCTTGTCGACTCCTTAATACTCCTACTTTAACTGACTCTTTCCAATCTTTCTAGCCGTCGAACTTTTGCAACACTCTTCTTGTCCAATTGTTTTAACAATTTACATTGCTCTTTTGAATTTTTTAGATATGTATATACTTCTTTGAGGAGAGTTCCTGCGACTCCATTTCAGACAGTCTCATCCTTTCTCTGTCCAACCCTCTGACCCAAACTTAAGTGCTATGCTCAATCTTACATGTACTCCACTGGTAAATTCTGGAACACACACACCAATAATCTATTTCTCCAACTTTCTTAGATTTGCACAATTTGAAGCGTTGCGTATCGCAGCATGTCAGGCTTTAATTTTGCCCCGGTTTCCAATTTTTCAAAAACTTCGATGGAATTTGGTAAGCCTCTGGTCTTTACCCACTGGAGGATATATATATATATATATATATATATATATATATATATATATATATATATATATATATATATATATATATATATATATATATATATATATAAATATATATATATATATATATATATATATAATATATATATATATATATATATGGGCAAAAAGTATTTCTTCCATACTATTAACACAAACTTTTTCAAACAGCAATTTGAAATAATGAAAAAATTAAAATATAAAAATATAGAGATTATAAATGTGTGCTGTTAATTTTTAATATATAAAAAGTTTGGGAAAGGTAAACTGTTTGAAGAATTCCTCCCTCTCAAATATATCTTTGGAACTAATCCCTAAAAATATTTATTTCTGATTAATAATTGTTATCGAATTTTAATGATATCAATTTTTTAAAATGAGTTTACTAATGTTTTCTTCTCATATATTTGCTATCTAAATATATAATATAATAGGTTTCAACTATGTTTTCATTTAGAGTCCCTTTTTATTACTTTTTTAGTAGAAAAATTTTTTTTACGTTGGTTTAAACCAAAAAAAAAACATGTTTGTTTAAACCAAATAACCCCGTATATATATATATATATATATATATATATATATATATATATATAAAGTTAGGATGATGTTATATGTCTTCCAACATATATCCTATATATATATATATATATATATATATATATATATATGTATATATATATATACCACCTATATAAAAGTTAGGGTTGGTTCCACCAAATAGATTTTCATAGTAAAGCGAAAAATATCCTCCCAAAAATCTTGCCTAAAGTGAACAGTAAAAAATATATTTTATAACTCGCAACCAGAAAAAAACCAAAATGCGCTTTATATAGGTCAAATAAAGGTGACGTACCTCACCCTTGTGAGTTTTTAAGACACTTTTTTAACATGCAAATATTTATTTATATTTATATAGATCGCAATTATAAAATAATTTATATTGATTACCTTTTAGTTAAAATCTCTTATCTTTATTTTGCATCTAATATATTAAATATAAATCTTGATTTGTATTGTTTAACAACACACACACACACACACACACACACACACACACACACAGAATATATATATATATATATATATATATATATATATATATATATATATATATAGTCCTATATATATATATATTTAGATATATATATGCTATATAACCTACCACCTGCTGCCTGCCACTGCTGCTCTTTTAACATATGCTATACTATATATATATTAGAAAATTAAGCGGGAGAGGTGGTGATCTTTGGGACCCGGCATCATGCACTACTAATCTTGGGGACTTTACCCCACATCATATATATATATATATATATATATTATATATATATATATAACACATATATATATACCTACTATATATATATATATATATATATATATATATCTCTCTATATATATATACACAATGCTTCCTGTTTGGGAGGAGAGGGGGAGCACGCAACGCTTTCATCCCACCCCCCAAAAAATCAGTGCCAGCTGAAGGCCGGGACCGCAGACCCTTGCACGTGTCATCAGCTGAGATCAGTGCCATCTTCTCTATATTGCCGAAGCTCTTCTGTATATCCAATGAGGCATTATTAACTATAAAAGAAACTGTACTACTTAAATCACTTTTGGGTTATCTATTACGTTTACATATTTATTTAATAATGATAATAAAAATAATAATAATAATAATAATAATAATAATAATAATAATAATAATAATAATAATAATAATAATAATAATAATAATAATAATAATAATAATAATATTAATAATAATAATAATAAGACTTACATAACTAGGCAAATATATATATATATATATATATATATATATATATATATAATAATATATATGTATATATATATATAATAACTATATATATATATATATATATATATATATATATATATCTATATATATATATATATATATATATATATAATATATATTTATATGCACAAGTATATATATATATATATAATATATATATATATATATAATAATATATATAACTATATATAAATATATATATATATATATATATATATATATATAACATATATATATATATAATATAACATATATATATAAACTATGTATATATATATATATATATATATATATATATATATATATATATATATATATATATATATATATATATATATATAAATATAATAAATATATATATATATCTTTATTACTATTTATATATATATTATATAAATAATGATTAAAAACTTTACATACTTATTGAATTTAAATGAATTAATAATAATAATAATAATAATAATAATAATAATAATAATAATAATAATAATAATAATAATAATAATTTTATTACAAAAGGAAAACTATATAGTAGACGAAAAATCGCATAGAAGGAAAAAAAATTTTGATAAAAAATAAATAAAAGATGGAAAAAAAATCATGATAGTGGGGAGTCTGTGGGAGGTGGGGGAATAAGTAGGTAAAGTAGGAAAATTGGGGGATAAAAGGAACTTATTTCCATGGCATTGCCTCTCTCTCTCTCTCTCTCTCTCTCTCTCTCTCTCTCTCTCTCTACTACCATATATATATATATATCTCTCTCTCTATCTGGATCAAAGCTACCCTCTGGTTTCTCCCCCCCAAAATCCAAATACACAATCCCATCTCATTTTCCTCCAAATTACCCCCAAAAATTTGGCTTCGCTCTCGCATCTTCGGCGCCAATCTTTGAAACACGGGAGTTCGCGGGGGGGCGCACCCTCTAACACTACGTTAGAGCACCCATGTCACAAACAAACCGTGGCACTGCACGTGCGTCTCGCGCAAAATCAATACGGGCGGCGCGCCACGCCCTCACCCTCACCCCCACACACACAGGCACAGTGCCACAATCCCACACCATTCATTTTCCGTAACAGATCCTGACGCAGCTACTACTCAAAAAACAAGTAGTTATATATATATATATATAATATAACCTTATATATATTCTATATATATATATATA
>JABUQX010052089.1:47500-52500 GCA_015478945.1 Trachelipus rathkii
AAAAAAGCACGTGCAGATTAGCTGACATGTTGGTAAGCCTGCGTTCATCTAGTACATTTCCGTCATTCCCATGCACTTCGCGGAGCACTTGTAACTCGTTTAAATGAAAAGTGATGCCCCAAAAGTGGTGGGTATGACCGTGATTTTGTTTATTTTTAATTTCATTTTTATAACATTTTTCTTGTTTTATTTATACACTATCTTTTCATATTAACTCTATTTCATTATATTAATGTATAAATTTAGTATTTATACTTTCATTTTAATAGGTTTTATTTACTTATCATGTTTTAATATTTTCTATAAAACAATATATGATTATATAATCTCATTGTAATCCTAATCTCATCAGTTGTATGTTTGTATAATTTTCCTATTTTTTTTATTTTTATATAATTTAATAGAAATTTTAGAAAAGTATATGTAGACGGTTAAAATAAGAATATTAAATGAACATTCCTAGCCACATAAGGCCAGTTCATAAATATTTTATTTTATATAGTTTTATTTTATAATGATTTATCCGTATTTTATTTTGTTTTATTTTATTTCATTTTCTTTTATTTTCTTGTTTTATATATTTACTATGTATTCAGCATTAATTTTTATATTTTATTATATTTGTGTATAGCTGTATTTAGTATTTTTACTTATTTTATTTTATTTAAATTTTAGTTTATTTTTTATTTTATTTTATTTTACTTTATTTTATTTTATTTTTGTTTTATTTTTGTGTTTCATATGTATATTATTTTCTATATATTCATTTACTTATATTTTATTCTTTCATATTAATTTTATGATTTAAAATAGTTTTTTTTTTCCAAAAATATATGTTAAGTGGTGCCGATGTTAAGGCCATATCATGACCATGTATAAATAAATAAAATAAATTGTTAGATAAAAAAATAAATAAATAAATAAACATAAATATTCTCATTATATTTAGATATATTTAATATTTTTATTTTTTATATTCTCAGTATTTTATATTATTATCTGTATTGGAAAATGGGGGGGGAAAGGATCTCAAATTTTAGTATTCAAAGAATTATTGTTTTAGTTTTATTGTCATAGTGATATTTTTAGAGATATTCATATTGAGCTAAGTAATGAATGTGGCAGTGCTGAGGCCACTGATGATGTAACTGGTGCTACTGAAAATTCAATTTAATTCAATTCAAAAAATTTATTCAATACATGGTAAATACAATTTAGTCATTAAATAATAAATATGACATACATTTTTATATTATATTGTAAAATATTTTACAATTTCAATGCATCAATCAATTATAATAAAAATTAATTTCCCTAGTATGTGAAATGGGTCTACTAATTACAACACAGTGTTGTGTCCTTTGAAACCCGAAATACAATTAATAATTTTAAAAATTAGTCTAGTATACTCAAATTATAATAATCAAATAGTCTATTATATTGGCTATATTGTTATTTAGCAATTTTATTAATGATTTTATAATATTATTGTGTCTTAGTATTAATTATCTTACGCTACCTGAAATGAATGAAAAATATTTGTAAGTTAGAATTATCACTTGAATATTGGTGCTACATGCCATATGATACCTCAAATAATAAAAGTTTATAAGTTTTACTTTTTATTAGTAATTCTAGGGCAGTGCAAGTGGTTGGTTAAAAGTAATATGTTCAAGAGACATTACTAGTTACAAAAAAGGACAGTACATTATTTCTCAAATATATATATATATATATATATATATATATATATATATATATATATATATATATATATATATATATATATTTATCACTATAAATATATATATATATATATATATATATATATATATTATTTTTCTTGCTTTATCTATTTTCATATATATATATATATATATATATATATATATATATATATATATATATGTATATAACTATATATATTATATACATATATACTAAATATATATATATATATATATATACCAGAACATATCTTTTTATATATATATATATATATTTTATATATATATATATATATATATATATATATATATATATATATATATATATATATATATATATATATATATATATATATATATATATATATATGTTTTTTAATATTTAGTATATATATTGAATGAAAAGGACAATAGTGAAGCTTAAAATGCGTTTTATTTTTATTTGTTTATTTTATTTTATTTTACTTTCATTTTATTTTATTTTATTTTATTTATTATGTTTTGATATTATATCATATGTATATTATATATATATATATATATATATATATATATATATATATATATATATATATATATATATATATATATAACTACTACCTATATACTATATATATACATTATATATATATATATATATATATATATAACATATACATTCATTTTAATTTTTTTCTTAACTTTAGCACGTTCATGCAGTTATTTTTCATACCAAAAATATTTGTAATAAGTGGTGATGGTGTTAAAAAACTGGCCATGTTTAAATAAATAAATAAATATTTCTTATATCATATATATATACTTTACATATATATATATATATATATATATATATATATATATATATATATATATATATATATATATATATATATATATATATATATATATATACTGCTGCTATATATCAGAGACATGCGCTCAGGATAGGCGGTGCTCTCCCAGCACACACGAATGAAAATTTTAATTGAATAACGAGCAGATCGGCCACCCCAATCACCCATACTACTTTTTTGAAATAGGGGTTGATGGTCTACATTCAATATACATATCCCGATGTTGAGGGTAAGTGAGAGTTGAGAAGAGTCAGAAAGGACAGAAGAGTTGAGAGAGAGAATCCAGTGAGGGGCAGAAAACCTGTTGAAGAGTCAGTGAGAGCAGAAGAGTTGAGTAGAGTCAGTGCGGGCAGGAGATTCAGTGATAGCATAAAAGTTGAGAAGAGTCAGTAGGAACAGAAGAGTTGATAGGGGAGTCAGTGAGAGCAGAAAAGCTGAGAAGAGAGAAAGTGAGAGAAGAGTTGATGAGGCAGTCAGTGAGAGTTGAGAAGCGAAATAGTGTTAGCAAAAGAATTGAGGAGATAGTCATTGAGAGCAGAAGAGTTGAGAAGAGAATCAGTGAGAGCAAAAGAGTTGAGAAGGGAGTCAGTGAAAGCAGAAAAGTTGAGAAGAGTCAGCAAGAGCAGAGAGTTCGGAAGAGAGTCAGTGAGAGCAGAAGTGTTGAAAAGAGAGTCAGTCAGAGCAGAAGAATTGAGAAGAGTCAGTGATAGCATGAATTAATAAGAGAGTCGGTGAAAGCAGAAGAGTTGAGAAGAGAGTCAGTGAGAGCAGAAAAGTTGAGAAGAGATTATTGAGGGTAGAAGAGTTGAGAAGGAAATCAGTGAGAGCAGAAAGGTTAAGAGTCAGTGAGAGCAGAAGAGTTGAGAAGAGTCACCAAGAGTAGAAGTATTGAGAGTCAGTGAGGCATAAAGGTTGAAAGAGAGTCAGTGACAGCAGAAAAGTTGAGAAGAGAGTCAATGAGTGCAGAAAAGTTGCGAAGATTCAGTTAGAGTAGAAATGTTGAGAAGAGCGTCAGTGAGAACAGAAGAGTTAAGAAGAGAGTCTGTGTGAGCAAAAGAGTTGAAAAGAGAGTCAGTGAGACTAGAAGAGTTTAAAAGAGTCAGTGAGAGAAGAAGAGTCAGTGAGAGCAGAAGAGTTGAGAAGAGAGTCAGTGAGAGCAGAAGAGTCGTAAGTTCAGCGAAAGCAGAAGAACTGAAAAGAGAATCAATGAGAGCAGAAGAGTTGTGAAGAGAGTTAGTGAGAGCAGAAAAATTGAAAAGAGAGTCAGTGAGCTGAGAAGAGATTCAGTGATAGCAGAGTTGAGAAGTCTGTGAAAGCAGAAGAGTTGAGAATCGAGTCTTTGATATCAAAAGAGTTTAGAAATTTCATTAATAACAGAAGAGTTGACAAAAAAGTCAGTGAAAGCAGAAGAGTTGAGAAGAGAGTCAGTGAGATCCTGCAGAACTGTTGAGAAAAGATTGAGAGCAGAATAGTTGAGAAGAGCCAATGAGAGCAAAAAAGTTGATAGGAGTCAGTGAGATGAGAAGAGATTCAGTGATAGCAGAAGAGTTGAGAAGAGAGTCTGTGATAGCAGAAGAGTTGACAAAAGTCTGTGAGTGCAGAAGAGTTTAAAAGAGATTCATTGATAGCAGAAGAGTTGACAAGAGATTCAGGTTGAGAAGAGATTCAGTGAAAGTAGAAAAGTTGAAAAGAGAGTCAATGAGAGTAGGAAAGTTGAAAAGAGTCAATGAGTGCAGAAGAGTTGAGAAGATTCAGTGAGAGTAGAAATGTTGAGAAGAGAGTCGTTGAGAGCAGAAGAGTTGAGAAGAGATTCAGCGATAGTAGGAGAGTTGGTAAGAGAGTCTATGATAGCAGAAGAGTTAAGAAGAGACTCAGTGAGAGCAGAAAAGTTGAGAAGAGTTTCAGTGATAGCACTGATATATATATATATATATATATATACCACTTTATATATATATATATATATATATATATATATATATATATACTATACTTTATATACTAACACTAATATATATATATATATATATATATATGTATATATATACTATGTCTGTATATATACACTGTATATATATAACATATATATATATATATAACTGCTAACTATATATATAACCAACCAACATATACTGCATAATATATATATATATATATGTAGTATATATATATATATATATACATATATATATATTAGGGATGTGCCGAATAGTGAAAAAGCCAGCGAATACCGAATACCCGAATATTCGGCTAAAGTATTCGGCCGAATAGTTATTTAAAGTTCGGTCATCCATTTAGGGCAAAATAAAGAAAACTTACACTGGTCAACAAAAAAAGGTGAAATTTTTCTTGGATGGATGGACTTTTGTAGCAGATATAAAGTAATTCGGAGGTGCTGATTCCATATATATATTCTCCGGATTTGCTGTATCACATC
>JABUQX010052089.1:55000-79663 GCA_015478945.1 Trachelipus rathkii
AGTGACAGAAGGAACTGTGGGAATTATAAGAAAAATTAGTTTTTAAGTGTGGTAGGAAGTATGCCTTTATATTTTGGTCGAACGAATGCGTCAAGTGATTGAAGAAGGACTGATTGAAGAACAAGGTGGCTTTAAAAGTAGATGTGTGGATCAATCTTTACATTGAAAAAATGATTGAAAAATGAGAGGGAAGAATAAATTGTATTTAGGTTTTTTTTATGTATTTGCAAACAGGCGTATGATGTGATTAATAGGGAAGCTCTATGGCGGAATATTAACTGATATATAGTGCTGGTGGTAGCTTCTGGATAGGTCAAGAAACCTCTGCGGCAGATAAGTGAAGCGTATTGTAAAATATGGAGTCGAAAGTGATTGTTTTAATATTAGTAGGGGAGGCAGGGATGTGCTTTGTCTTCTTGGTTATTCAATTTGTATATGGATAGGTTTATGAAAGAATTAGAGGTGGGATGGTATTAGAATCAGGGGTTGTGGAGTCGTTTTTCAAAATTTTCCGCCTCAGACTCGACTCTATCCTCTTCAAATTGCAGGCTTTCCGACTCCACTCTCTTCAAAATTACCGACTCCCCGACTCCGCGACTCCGACTCCTACTCCAGACTCCACAACCTCGGTTAAAATGATGAAGAATGGAAGAGAGTAAAGTGCCCTACCTATTATATGAAATAGATTTGGTTTTGTGTGGTGACAGAGAGGATTTGAGGATTGGTAGAGAGTTTGGCAGGGTGTGTTAAAAGGAGATATGTTTGAAGTAAGCGTAGATAAGAGTAAGGTTATGAGGTTGGTGAGGACAGTCCTCGGTGTGAGTTATGTTAGATGATGGTGAGCAGCTGGAACAAGTCTGGGTTTAAATATTTAGTATATATAAGTTTTGGATGAAAAGGGGAACGGATGATGCAGAGTGTAGTGAAAGTTGTGAATAGCAGGAAGGTGGCTGGTGCATTTAAATCGTTCGTGGAGATGCAAGGGACTAAGTCTTGAGTGCACTTGGGTTCTTACATGGGGGTATGTTTTTTAATAATAATGATAATGTTGAAAATTTTATATACACAAGCCAATAAATTGCCTAAGATACCGTAATTAATGTCATATTGAAAAGCTAAAAGTAACGGGTAACGGAGTAACGGCACTTCGTTACTTTTCCTTTCAAAGAAACGGAATAACGATAGCAACTACCTTTTCAGAGTAACGGAGTAACGATAACGGAACTACTTTTTTGGTAACGATTGCCCACCTCTGTATAATATATATATATATATATATATATATATATATATATATATATATATATATATATATATATATATACAAACCATCTTTAAAAAAAAAATATATATATATATATATATATATATATATATATATATATATATATATATATATATATATCCCAATAATTGTGATAGACCCTCCTGAAAAAGGTAAAAATCATAAAATTTTACAAATCTGTGTTAAACACAATATCTCACAAATGCGATGTGATATGCAAAAACCGATTACATTTTTGGAATCAGCACATCAATAATCAATTGCGAAACCCCGTCCAAAAAATTTCATGTTTACCAGTGTTATATACAAAGTAATAAAACAAAAAGTAAATAACTATTTCTTACCTATAGCAAGCCATTCACATATTAAAAATAATTAAATGAAAATTGAAAAGTTTCGTAGTTAAAGATATTAAACTAAACTTCATTTGAATAAGCTCTAAGGTTAAAATAACAGAACATTAGCAGTTCTCCATTTTCAGGGGATGACCAACCTATTTCATGTGGCTTCATAAATGGCTTCCTCCTGCTCTAAATTTTCTTTTCACCTTCGACTGATGAGTGGGCTGAAGGTATTTTACTGTAGTTTTCAATTCATAAAACTATTTCCAGTGTTTTCCACCAATTGAAGAGGAATATCATTGTCTTCACGCACGCATGCACTGGTCAAGTGAGCAAACTGCATACTGTATTTTTTTTATTTCTTGTGTAATTCCGTATGCTTTGCTTTTATGTACAATAATACATCGTCAGAAGAATGGGACTTTCTTTTTCACTCACTCTCACTTTTTCTGTATGACGATTTTGATGCCTCAATTTCTTTAAAACAATCCATAAAGTGAAAATGGAACCTTCAGATTCACTTTCCCCACTACGTGAATTATCGTCAGCAGTCAGGAGCTAAAGTTTCATGCATTTCTTTCCATGCCTCAACGACCATATTTTTACTGATTCATCTGATTCATGTTGAAAGATTAGCTTGAATCGCAGATCTAAGTAGCTACACACAGATTTTATAGAAACTTTGAAAGTCTTTTTTCTACTGATTTCTTTAAGCTCTTCAACGAGTGTAATTATTCCACTGGACTTTTTGCTTTTAATTGCCTTATTCTTAAAAATAGATTTATTGCCAAAATGGAAGGGATCACGGCGACTGTTGCTTCACGTTTAATGCTTGTTTAGTGATGTTGTCAAATGGCTCAGAAGTAAATGGAATAATTTTGCCACTGAAAATCAGTCAACATTTATGATTGCATTGTAGTATATGGATAGGGAAACTTTTTGTTCAAACAATCTTTTAAGCATATCATAGGTTCTGTTCCAGCTAGAAACGTCTTGAATTGATTTATGCTGTTTGACATTCAGCTGCATCTGTAAGGTTTTAAGCTTTGCAGCTGCTGCTGAATGGTGAAAATGAGGATATGCTTCTGCAAGTAAATAAAAATATCTTTAACAGACTTCTGACATAATATTGAATCTTCGTGAATGCATAGTTGAAACATTATGAATAAAACATGAAATTGATAGCAACCCACTCTCCCTCCCTTATACCAGCTACCATATTTGGTCCATTATCCCGTATGTACTAAATGAATTTCTACTTTTAGAATATTGAAAAATGTAAAAGGCCCTTATAGGATCTGACAAATGGCAAAGATTTTCGCCATATTGGCTACAAAATCTGGCTATATTTTCATTTTTTTGAAAATCTATGTTTTGCTTCAATTCTAATTGAAGTAACTTTCCCTTATGTTGACGTATTTTATTGTTTATTAAGCTCAATATTCGGCCCGAATAGTTCGGAAAGCCGAGCTCTTACGAATATTCGGTATTTTGACCGAATAGGCCGAATACCGAATACTTACCAGTATTCGGCATCCCCTAATATATATATATATATATATATATATATATATACTTTCTCTATATATATATATATATATATATATATATATATATACTATATATATACTATATATATATATATATATATATACATATATATATATATATATATATATATATATCTAACAGTGAGAGAATGAAAGAGTTTACTATATACAAATACACGTTGTTATAAATATGTACCAGATCATGAAGACACGGTGCCTCAGAAAACGGGTAATGCTCAAGCATTTGAAAGGAAAAATTATTTTGCAGAGTAAATTATTCCTTGTCAGGTTATCATAAATCGTCATACTTGGGCATAGCGGTAATCCTTTGGTTGCTATATATACCCCATACATAATAACATACTATATATATATATATATATATCTGGAAATATATATATATATATATATATATATATATATATATATATATATATATGTGTGTGTGTGTATGTGTGTGTGTGTATATGTATCACGTAAGATCAGGCTTGAATTAAATCAAATGATTCAAGATTTTTTTCAAACTAATTAATCCCAATTATTATCTAATTAATTAATAATATTAATAATGAGCAAATTTCATAAAAAAAATAGTATACTTCATCTATATAGTTTCAAATTACTCTTAATAAAAAAAAAAAAAAAAAAAAAAAAAAAAAAAAAAAAAAAAACTCAGAACTATTGAACTACTGGTAAACCTAGTTAAATCATTTAAATGTTTACATTGATCTTCTATGTTGTCATATTTTAATAATTAACTCTTATAAACAATTAAATTTATTTTAATAATCAACTCTTATAAACTCTTAAATATATTTTTCATTAATCTACAGTTTATATACTGAAGAAATAAAAGTTATAGAAAAGCATATAATAAATAACTACACGATTTGGCATTTATTATAAGTTGAAATTAATGGCTTATAAGTTGAAATTAATGGCAAATGATGCTTCAGTGTAGACTGTAGAATAATAAAAATACATTTCAAGATTATTGAGTTAATTATTTTATTAATTATTAATTATTAATGTAAGCATTGAACTAGTAGTTACTAGGCTTACAATAAGTTCAATAGTCCAATTTTATTTTATTTTTCTTTGTTATTAATAGCGATTTGAAACTATATAGATGAAATATATTTATTATATAGATGAAATATACTTACTATTAATTAGGTAATAAATAGGATTAATTAGCAATTTGAAGAAAGATAAGAACAATGTGCTCAGCCAAAAATTAAAAATCAAAAAAATCAAGAAAATAAAAAAAAAATATATATATATATATATATATATATATATATATATATATATATATATATATATATATATATATATATATATAAATATATATAATAATAATATATATATATATATACTATATACCTATATATATATATATATATATATATATACTCTATATATATATATATAATGAAAGTACTCCCCAACCAAGCGTAATATATATATATATAGTATATATATATATACTAACTACCTATATATATATATATATATATATATACCATATATATATATATATATATATATATATATATATATATATATATATATATATTGAAAATAATCCCAAAAAATATATATAATCTTTCTAGCTATATATATATATTTACACACAGATATACACATCTTCAAAAACACACAACTAACACTTATATATATATATATATATATATATATATTTTATATATATATATTATTCGAAGGTGTTTTTCATTTTTACACCAGCACTTAGGTCATAATGAAACATTTAGTTTAGAAAGAAATCGGACAACAAACCTATAAAATCTAGAATAATATTTTGTTTCAAAAAAAAAAAAAAAAAAAAAAGATTCGAGAACCATAAAGAGGTTGAACTGCATATAAAAATTAAAAGCCTTGAAAATTTTCGACCGATACCTTGTTTTGGCTGCACTAAAAGGCGGGAATATGGGGAAGAAATTTTGCATTATTAGAGTTTGATGTAGTCGTGCATTTTTTTTAAAGGTAGAAATTATCTTTAAGGTCGGGCTGATTTTTAAGGTAGGACTGATTTTTAGGGTAGGGCTGGAAACAAAAGAGAGATGTATCCTTAATCGTTGAATCGTTTTTGTTACGGGTTTTCTAAAATTGGTGTATGAAAATTTTTGAAAGATTATAATTTCTGGTGCCCATGTGCAGATAAAGAATTGGTAGAATGGTAAACCATAGTTTTATGGCACTTTAGGGAAGGCAAAAGAATCCCAGGTTTGGACCCGACGAATACGGGAATATGTAAAGATATATTAGTAATATATATAATGTATTATTTTAATTATATATATATAGTTATAGGTATATATATATTATATAGTGTTTATACTGGGGTGTGTTTGTTAAGTTATATATTGCTAGTCATATATATTTATATTTATTTTGATCTCTTATATATAGTAGTATATTATATATATATATATATATATTATTAATATATGATTATATATAGATATATCATATATTATATCTATTATATATATATATTAATATATATTTAACACTGAATTTTTACTAGTAATTTCAATTATTTTCTAAAATTTCTTTGAAAATATTTATTGCCGAGGCAACTTAAGTGTAACTCACTGTTTTTCATGGATCGAAAATATTAATTAATTGAAAAAAGAGATCTAAGTTTAATCTTAACTTTGAAGACACTGACTTTTTTTGAGAAATCCTGGCCCAATTTGACCCTTCCCGGCCCGGCCCGGCCTGACCCGGCCTAGCCCCCCTTCTCTTAGCCTATCCTGGAAAAAAAGAGAAGGTAGATAAAGCCCATAAATCTATCTCTAAAGGAGATAAAAAGAGAAATTAACAAATATTTAAACGCATATCATTCTGGTTATAATTATAAATTAAAATAAATACCAAAAGCTTACATTAAGGTTTTATTACTTACGATCATTAAATTCGATGCTTGAATTATTCCTCGTTCTCTCAAATATTTCCTCTTCGAGATCGGAAATATGATAATCTATTTCTTCCAATCTTCTGCGCTTAGCACCTGGAATAAAGATGAAAGGAATATAATATTTAGAAGATAAGATAAGATTAAAAAAATAATATTAGAAGCTAAGAACAAAAAAAGAAGATTAAAAAAATAAAAATGAAATATATTTTCTTACGTTGTTCATAAGTTTTACGAACTGCAGCTGCTGCTATGAAGGACGACTTCATTTTTTCGGTTAAATTGGCAGAATTCGCCAAAAGGCCTTCCTCTCTGGAAATTTGCGCAGCGCCTAAAATAAAAACAATAATAATAAGAGTATATAGGTAGAGATAATAATACATAGATAAAGATAATAGTTTATTTTTTACTTTGCATCAATATCGCTGGGTTTGAATATTCTAAAGGGAAATCCTTTAAAATTTCAACATCTCTTGGTGGAGTTGGTGATCGTCGTGGTAATGGGATTCCCATACCTGTTTGAATATAAATTTATTAAGTATTGGAAGGATGTTAGATGAATATTTTATTCTTATTACTCACCAGAGTCAGAAGAATGAGAAGTTTTTTCACGGTATCTTCCTACATTCGCTTTATTCCCAGCTGACGTCAATGCAGCGGGTGTATAAGCGAGGTAGCTGAAACTTCTTTCTTCCATCAACTGTTTTCGGGAAGGGACCTTGAATGAGGAATAACACTGGAAAACTGGTGATGGTGTTTCGTCAGTGTATACCTGGCCGCTGCTGCCTCTATAACGTTCTCTTTTCTGGCTACCCTTAACTGTTAGAATGTAATTTGTAAGTATATAAGAATATAATGATAGTGAAGGTTAATAATAATATAATAATATAATAATAATAATATAATAATAATAATAATAATAAATAATTAAATTAAAATAATTTAAAAACTTAACGAAAGATGAATGTTCCTCGCTAATTACTTACCAGATCAGAACTGTCTTTTGTCTGTTTTTTGTCTGTGGTGGGATGCTGCTCTCGTGCTGTGTTTATCAGCTTCTTCGAAAATCTTTTGGATAGAAAACAGTTTAAAGAAAAGAATTTTTCCTCGGAAAGAGCTGGTTTTGCCTTTGCTAGTTAGATATGGTGAATTTAATAAGTGCGGTATGGGTTCGAGTGAGTGATATTATTGATATCGCATACAAGAATCTCGGGAGAGCGAGTTACTCTCACAGCAGTAACATATAATAGCAACTGTGTCTTTGTGACGGGTCTTTAAACACCAGTGTACCGAAAGTGCCTCATGGTTAGCGACCGCTGGAGCATGTGATATATATATGATAATGATAGAGTTTTTTTAAAAAATAATAAATATCTTTACTCATTTCTGAATCATGTTTCAATTCGTTTATATCGTAGAGCATTCAAAAAAGACTGTGGAAAATATTCTGTTTAGTATTTTTCTTTGAGGAGTGTCTAGATTTTTTGTCACTTATAGCTTCGGCGCTTGCGTAATCAGTATTTTCCGATCCAATGCTCCACTAGCCCTTTTAGCGTATACCTATTGACTATCGTTTTTTCACCCGTATAGTGACGTTCGGATGGAAGACTAAGATATGAGTTAATGTTGCCTCGAGGTTTAGTTGCAAAAATCTTAAATCTCTTATATATGTAAAGTATGATTTATACATAAAGGAATTAGTTTAAGTCGTAAATTATTTTTTTCGGAATTTTGTGCTTAGATTCCTTTCGCAACCAATAAATCTAGTTTCCCAGTACGGGGCTTAGAACTGTAATTTCCTGACGTCATTAGGCTATTTCGGTTTTAAAGACAATTCAATAGGTATATGAAATACTGGTATTGTGAAAAACGTACTATACACTCGCTTTTGGCGATTTACCCGTAAATGGAGTGTTACTAATATAATTAAATAGTATAGATAAAATTTCGAATAGAACCAGAAAAACGAACCTTAACGTGCTCTTGAGAAAGATTTTGCCAGGCTCTGCACAATGCCCAAGGAGAGTAACAGCCAATTTAGGATATAATATAATCTTGACTCGAGTAATCATACACCCAGATATATAGTGGACGTATGGTTGTTTAAGGGGGTACATAGATATATAGGCGATAAGACCCTATAGTTGCAAAATCTTAAAATCGTTGGCAGATTTAAATATATTGTCACAAAAAATCAAAATCGAATAAAAATTTTTCTAAAGTTCGTATATATCTACATATATCAAGTGAATGTTCTATCCTAAAAACTTTCCACTATATTGTTTCCGTACGAGGACGTCACCTGATTATAACGTTCATAAATAAGCACATCTAAAGCGCTAAGTGTAAGCTTAAGTATATAATGGTATCTTCTCTTTGAAAGCAGATTCAGAAAAAAAAAATCCGCTTTGCTGATACCGACTAACGTCACTATATTATAGACTGGCGTTTCAAGGTGACACAAAAACGTCCTAGAGTAAGATGACTCTGAGCTCTCCTGCGCACAAAGACTATTCCTTTTATTTGGTATTCTTACAACTATACGTATTATTCAACACCCCGACACATATCGCTATATATAAAGGTGTACGCGCGCCTCGCACTGTTAGGTCCTCAGTTCCTTTCACGCGTTTCTTCGTAAACTCGTCACTATAGGCAATATAGTGGACGCCATATCGGGAATCGCAAAAGCGGTGAACGCTTTCAATACCATTTTCTAAAGCTTAATACTGTCTCTGTGAATACCATATATGTGCGTCATATAGTGATCGCGCGGTCGAAGAGAACTTATATATTCTAGTCATAATTATACCCTATATGGTTGGTTCTTATTACGATATTAGTATTTAATAGTATTATTATATTACCATGACTTAGTATGGGGGCGTATATAGTAATATTAGTTATCCCTATAACTATATAGTATATATATATATAGTATATATAGTGATCTCAGTTTCTAACAGGTTATAATATACATGAGTGTTGCTTCGTGGATATTAGTTTATATACGCCTATATTAAGTGTATATAGTATAGGTTTGTTATTATATATATATTATTAAATATATATAATTATAGGATGTGTGTATTATAGATTGTAGTAGATATCTAATGTTATTTATACTACTAAAAAACTTGGCGAAAAAATTGTTATGATTATATATATGAGGTATTTTAGTATATAGTATACTTCTTTAATTTACTCTTAATTTTATGTTATTATAGTTTTAAGGATAATTTATCATTATATAAGTAGGTATTATAATATATGGTATTAATTATATATATTTATATATTATATAGAGTATTATAGTTATGTATTGGGTAATATTCTATTTAGATGATATTTGATCTTTTGAGGAATTTTTAGTTTTAGCACTTTCATGATTTCGAACCTTGATGATTCTGTAAACTTTCTCCATAAAAAAGTATGTTCAATATTATTAGAATTTGAGTTTTTTTACATATATTTTGGTTTTACTTTGTAACCAGTTGGGAATTAAAATTAGGAATGATAATTGATAAATTTTTCAAGGGGTATTCAATAATATTTAAAATCACATTAAAAAGAAACAAAGATTTTATTATGTATAATATAAAATTTGATATTTCAAAAAATATGGTCGTAAAAGCAGAAATTCATTTAATATATTTTTATTTAGTGACAAAAAATTCTATGAAAATCTAAAAAAGCTTTATAATTTTACAATAAAATGAAGAATGTATTAATTTTACACTTTAATTTAATTTAAAGATTTTTATATATTAGTTGATAGTCTGCAAGAATTTATCAAATACAAACACATTATTAAACATAAATGTTATATTTATATTTCACCTAACCTTTATACCCCAAAAACTACACACTTTATATAAAAAACATTATGTATTTCATGTATCTGACGAGAAAATTATCCCCTTCCCTAACCCCTCCTCCTAAGATACGTGCCGAACCATATTATTAATATTTGTAACCTGTGAACATAGTTGTTTTCATTTCATCGTGTCCTGTTGCCCCTCTGATAAATCTCTATTAAATGTTGTAGAATTTAACTGTTTTCATTAAGCGTACAGCTCTGATAACGGATACGCAAATCAGCACCGTTAAATTGCGTATACCTTATAAATTTTTCATGCTCGTTATTGGCGTTAATATAGTTATATTATATTATTGTTTATTTATTTATTACTAAATTTTTCTATATTATTTATATATTAATGTTATCTTTATTTACGATACCACATTTTTTTAGTTTATAGGTATTATTCGCCATAATAACATTATTATATTAATATTAACAGCATTTTTATTATCGTTATTTTAACATTTTTCCATTTCCTTTAATACCCGTTTTGTACCTGAGTTACGCAAAGTGTCGTTGTGTTGTTGTTGTTGCAGTCGCGATCGATGTTCTCTTCGCCCGAGTAAGCGAATCCGAGGGGGTTCGATGCTTTTTTATATCTGCCGTTCTTCAAAAAAATAAAATTGCTGAGCACAGTAATTTCGACGGAACAGTATAACTCCATTGGAACCAAACGAGGTCGGATGCGACCACTTTCTAATCAGAGATATGTTTATGCCTCACGAGTGATTGATTATGGTCGATCAGCGACTCACCTTACGTCCCACTTGAACGTGGTATTCCAGCTGCACGAAATTTACCCATATCCTTGATCATTAGTTTATTAGAGCCGAAAGAGTTCCCGGCACTCCTTATATTGGTATTTTTTGGACTAAATCTCGTCTTAGAGGTCTTTTCACTATGAGACGATCTAGAGACTAAGACACCTAATTCTCTCTCTGTCTTATTCTATAATCGGGGTTCTTTAATCTTTTATCTAAGCGACACTTGTCTCGAATCGTTTTCATTTCTTCTTTAGGTGTTTCGATGAATTCTACTCTCTTTTAAGGTATATTGTCAGATGAAGGCGAGTCTCGAAAAGTCGATTATCGAGCTGCCAATCACCCATCGTTCGAATACCTCTGGCAATGAATGAGAGATACTGATCGCACAAGTCTGCGAGGTATTGCTTACGCTATTTCGTCGATACCGGTATGACGTCGTTTGTATCTTTGCGCTATTTACGCCTATAACGTTTTACCATGATGCGCGCGGTCGTGGTCTGATAGTTTTATAGGGGCCGCGATGTCACGTACTCCGCTTTATGGTTGCCAAAGGTATCGGAGAGTCGCCGTACTATACGAGTGGTACGAGAGGAGCGCTCCCATTTCTTCATCAAGCCGCCGGTTTTAAATGACGGCGAGAGACCCGCGTATCTCCAAATTAAAGTTGATCGAGCCCGGGATATTTCCGCATTGTAATTTATTTAACTCTTCAGAACGAAAATAGTAATGGAACGAAGTTAGCCGTAAGTGGTGAGATACTTTATCGGAACTTTCTATATTTACCTAAAGTTCTCCTCCAGCAAAATGCGGGTTTCGGAATTCTCGTATCGAGAATTAAGCGTACATTCCAATTATTATTAATCAGAGCACACGGTACATGAAAAATAGTATATAACTGTGTGCTCACAGAGCGATATCCGTCTCGACAATCCGAATTGCACGACGACTCGAACTTTACCAAGCGAGATTTGATGAATTCCGTCGTTTTCGAGAACGCCATGAGCAGTTTTCGCGCCAAATAATCGAACAAATGCTTCTTATTTTTAATAACTCTGCTCGACTCGTCGAAGAAAAATGAAAATATTTCTCGGAAACCTTTCCCTTCTTCCCGGAAATCTTTCAATTTTTTCAAAACGCTCTCCTCGAAAAGATGCGAGAACGTGCTCGCGTAAGAGAGCAAAAAATTCGAGGTGGCGTTTTCCACATCGACCTTCGAGGGAGTTTTGAAATCGATAATGAAGTTTTCTTCGTCAACGCAGTATCGCAGTAGCCGAATTCCTCGTTTTCGGCTCGTGTCTCGTCGTTTACCGATCGCTCTTCTTCGGTTCTGGGCCGATCCAAAGGGTGGGGGGTGGAGGGTTTAGGCAGAGAAACAACGGGGAAAGATTTCGGATACGAGAGAAGATTTCTCAATATCTCGCGATACCACTTCTCACCGCCTCTCTCCAATTTTTCACCCCCGGTATTAGGAGGAGAACGATGCTCCATCGTCGTCGCCGTAGTCTCACCTTTCGATTTTTCACCACTAGCGGCGGCCTGATTTTTTTCAGGACGGGGATGATTTGAATTCGAACTAACGTTAGTGTTCGATGGCGGAGGGAGATAATCCGAACTCTTCTTCGTTCCTTCGCCGAAAGGAATTCCTTTATAGGACACGTTTTTCTCGAAGAATGTACCGCCCCTATCACTATCACTACCGGTGATGTTCGCATTTTCCGTCACCCTGGACTTACGACTACCGCTTTTGTTCTTAACTCCTTCTAGGTTATTTTTAAACCTTTTTTCGTTCGAACGATTAGCCTCTTCCTTAAACTTCGATCTTGCGGATACGGCGCCACGTCCGCTACGATGGTGGACGTTGTTCCTTTTAGAGTTTTTTTCAGGATCGCTTTCCTCGCCCGAAAATATCAGTGATTCAACATCATCTAGGAGTTTAAGAGTTTCGTCCCCGGCGAGTGGATTCGGATTTAGCGAACACGCCATGCAAATATTATATTATGTTATATAAAAATATATACGTATATATAAGAACGAAAATATTCGATAATAAATAGAAGAAAATAATTAAAAAAATTTAAGGAAGAATATTTATTATTAATATATACGGGACGGGAGGGATGAAAAATATAAATATTATCTTCGATTTCCGAAACGTATTCACCAACGACACAAATTTCAACACCGATTTATTAAAATTTGAGCGATCTGTTTCATTCGACGACCGAGATTTCGCGCGCGGTAGAAAAACAAGCGTATTGCGGCAAATTTAGAAATTAAAAATTTCTAGCTTAGGAAATAATAACGCGACATATATATTATAATGAGCGCGGATATTCACGAAATAGTGATGCGAGCTATATCAAGATTCAAAGATTAAACGTATGAAATAAAATCGATAATTGAAACAACGAATAGAAATTACACAAGGGCGAGCTTCGCAATTGATATTACAGTAAAACTGGCAGATCTTAATTCGGGTCGAAGGCACGATTTCCTAAACACATTCGCCGCAGTTACGACGGAGTTCTGTGGATAATTAATGCGGTACAACCACGCTCCGCGAATTTGAACGGTGTCGATCACCACTTTACTCAGTGATTTCAATTGGGCCCAAAGGTCTGCTTATCTCATTGAGACGAATTTGATCAACGTATAAAGATAGACATTTAAGCGAGATAAGTTAAAATGATGAAATCGAGAAATATAAAAAAATGAATACAAAGTTAGACAGTAAATAATTTGGAGCGATATATTTTAGATGAAAACGTCATCGATATTTCTTCCTATTATATAAGGAAATTCCTCATACGAAAAAATTTAATTAGTATAAAAAGATTAAAAGTAGACAAATAGAAATTAAATTACGTTCACAAATTTTACCACGTACGTTTAATCTATCTGGAGCTCGAGAGAATAGCTGCAGCCGACATACATACGATGGCCGTAGGCGACAGACCGCCGAGCGCTCGGCGGCGGAGAATCCTGTTTCGGCCCCGTCGAAAAGTTGGGAAGGAGAAGGCGACTCGGTAAGAATTTGTAAATTCATAGTGTTCTATAAGAATAAATGCTCTAAGTTTGGGGTTATTAGTATTTTAAAAAGCCTTGGCTACCTCAAATAGTGAATTGTTTCTAAATTATATTTACCAAATCGTGAACGTAGCACGTCGATTTCGTGAAGAACAAGTTTAATTAGTTCGTAAATGTTTTAGAACGTAAGCCGCTCTTTGCAGGCCTTAATTAATTCAGCAAAAGAATATTTTATAGTCGCGCATTTTAGTGCGACAGTGACTGCTGCTAGAAGTCTGCTGCTTGATGTTTTATTGCTGAGCTGATGATTTATGCTGGAAATATTAGCGAAGTATCGTAACGGCTTATGGCGGCGGTTTTGTTTTTCTGATCACCTAGATACTATAGTGCGTCGATTTTACGTTCGTACGGTATATCGTTACTACTTTCTGGCTAGTCCTGAGAGTGTGTAAGAAATAATGGCTTATATATAAGAAGCGATAAGCTAATGATCGAAGGTATGTATCCTGAATGTGGGATAAGCAACATGATTGTTAATAACGTCGTCAATTGGCTAGTGTTTAATCTCGGCGTTTGTTCTTGATGGCGTTTAGGAATAATAGATAAGCACATAAATTACCGCCCAATGAGCAAAATTTTATGGGAGTCCTTCTGATACAAATAGTTGTAATTCTTGCTTAACGTACTAATAACGTTGTATTAGCTTCAGATATGGCTCAGTACGCGTTTGTCGGCGAGAATCGAAATCCACTTCACAATCGCGATACTTATGATCAAGAAATCTTGCGTTGTTGACGTTGTTTACAGTTTCGATCAAGTAATATAATGATCTAACTATCGATCTGAGAGCTCCAAACTAATGACTGAGTATATAAAGTGATCAAAATTTTCGTATCAGAGAAAATTTACCCACTGATACCCGTGGATGTTAAATTGCGTCGAATTATCCGTTTATTGAGAATTGCCTATATATAGAGCTCTGAATGCACCAGTTATACCCATAATTAGCGCGTATGGGAAATTCGGATTATTCAAGTTAGAACGTGCTCTGTTTCCTGCTAATATTTTACTTGAGGTGGTAATAATTCGTGAAGCGCGGATTATCGTTAAATTTTTATTATGATAAACACGATGACATGACTTAGAATCGTTCGAGATATATTCGTACATCCCTTTGATAATATGACGACCCCGAGGCATATATTTTATACTTTTATAAGTATAATAGCCATCGGTGAACTTTAAGCTGTTTATTGAACTTCTCGAATTTCATCACGAGCATGTACTTATTCCCCGGCGAAGTTCGATCGCGCGAAACGTGCTCAAAATCCTTATAATTTCCCCTTCATAGCCGGCGATGAGGGGGCGATCGTGACTAAATTTGTCTACTATAAATTTTTATCCTCACCGGGGCAATTATCGTACGTTCGGCCTGATTTATGAGCATTATTATCTGAGGATATCTCATTATTCGTGATCCTTTCTCTTCGTTTCAACCTTGTTCAGAATATTGAATTACGCCAGTACTTAGAAAATATGATTATCTATTTATTACCGCGACGTAATAGGGGCGTCCGGACAGAGGAGGTAGGCGACAGAAAGATGTTCATGGTAGCATGTGAGTCCTATCTGTAATCGAATCGTTCCTATTAAATTTTTTAAAATTATTCGGGCTAACACCGTTCTTCGGTTTGAATCATTGTAAATTTGTGACGATACGAACACAGCGTTACTTTGTTTTTTCAAATTTAAGGATAATTTCGTCGTTCTCGTTCTTAGTTCATCTCATCCTCACATACATATCGGTTTAGATCGATAAACTTTTTAGGATCTTCCATTTTTCCTTTTCTGGGGAGGGAAGAGGCGTCGGCGGAGGCGGCGACGGCGACGGCGTGCCCATTGTCGCGTTTTCTTTTCTTCCCAAAATTTAAAACCGTATTTTTATTTTTTATGTTCAAAAATTCCATTTTTTCCGATTCTTTGACGAAGATTTCCAAGTCTTTTTCGATATTTTTCTTTCCCCCTCCAGCTTCTATATCTTCACCGTATTCCCGTAGATGTATCGAAAGTTTCGCCGGCACGCTAGAATAATCCACTTCTGGGTCCCAATCGTCGTCGTCGCCATATTCATAACGGAATACGTTAGAATACGAATGTGAAGAAGAAGAAGAAGAAGAAGAAGAAGAGAGTTCTGACGGTGATAAAGGGTGCTCAGAAGAGTCTGAGGAACCGCTATCCGACATATATAAAGTCGATGACGAAGATAGTGATCTTTTCATCTTAAAGATTTGTGGACCGGTTTGATCTTTAAATACTATTATAATATAACTTTAGTTTGAGAAGCTAGGGCTACGACTGCGTGGATTAAGAAAGGAGATTCCTCCCTCATCTTAAATTTATCATCATCAATCAGTTCAATATACTAATAAAATTATTTTAATGAATAAAATACGTATATAGGTAAATATTTAATAATTTTTTCGTCTTATCGATTAATAAATTTATTTATTTATAAAAAAAAGGAACTTATTTATACATATTTTTGGAGATAAAAATATCTCTTAACCAGAATGAGACTTTCGCCCCTTTTTATAATTCTTTCGAACTAATTTCCTCCCTCCTCGACTTTATTAATCGGGCAACCTTCTTCCTCGACGTTCGCGACTTTATTTTTTTTGACAATATATTCCTTCATCGAAAAGTATAGTATTGGAATGAGCGATCGCTTCTTCACGCCAAAGTATAATATGATCGACAAAACGACTATGACGAATACGAATTTCAACGCGCTTTTTGCCGTCGATCCCAAAATATCCCTTCCCATTATATCACTAACGATACGTTTCAAACCTTCCTCCAAATCTTTTTGATCTATTATTTCGATAGACGAAGGGGTGTGATATTCAGTTACATATCATTTATCATTTTGTTTATTTTCATACTCGCCAATAATATATAATATATATAATATTTATTTAAATATAAATTATAATTAATGAAGTTATAGAGTTATTAACGCCGAACTTAACACGTCATCGTAGTAGGCGTCGATCGTCGTTTCTTGTTCTTCTTCGTAGAACCTGAGTAACATTCCTCTTTCGTACGATCACATTTAATTCGGTGGCCAATTAGGATGATCTATATATTCTCTGATTCTGAAATAGGCGTCAGCTCCGTTTTATATCAAGGATGTCAGAAGGGGTCCGGGGAAGTAAAGTTATTTTCGACGTATAGAAGCGAGAATACTATTTTAGCGATAAATAAAGAACGATAAAAAACGCGTATTTTATTTTTTTTAGTAAAAATACATTCATAAAAATAAAGTAATAATATTATATATATAAATATAATAATAATAATATAAGAATAATTTATTATTATAACTAAGGCGTCTTTTTATTAATTTCCTAATTAATAATAATAATAAATATTCTTTTTTTCTTAATTATTTAAAATTGCCTGAATATTTATTAATACTTATCAACTTCATCCATTCCTTGTTTCGCTAGAGGAAAAAAATAAATTGATAACCGAGATACTCCACAATAAATATGACGGAGCCCTGAAAAATTATGTGGGAGGTTTTACCACTATAGAAACCTGTGGGAGGTGGATACAACGAAGTTAATGCATAGGATTATTCATTAGAGAAACGAGATTAAAGATTGAAAAAATAATTGCACAATAAGTCGTTATAAAATTACTATAGAGAATTTAATTTCGGACCTCGAAGAGAAGTACCTTAGCGTATACTCAAAACGTATTATTAGGTACCGAGAAAAGGATCTCCCCCTCCTATATAGTACTAGCCCGAATACGATTGAGTAAAATTGCCATATAGCCCGATATTAAAGTACTGAAAACAGCCGAGAATTTTTACGTATACCTGGCGGTAGTAACGTTTTATGAAGATCACCGGATAAGACAATAATCGAACTTTCCCGGGGAAACTACTGGAGATTCTAACTTGACGAAAAATACTCAATTAATAATCAGCCCCAAAACAGAGTAAAGGTAAAACCCAGTTTTAAAAGAAGACTTATTTTCGAAATTTGTCTACGGAGAGAAGTAAATAAAATAAATCTAATAGCAGCTCGAGAAATGACGAGATTGTTTTACGTGCGTATGTTGAGTCCGTATCTGGCGGGTTTGATAAATATAGGGAGAGACTGCCTTCGAAAAGATGGCGAGCTTGAAGACGATAGATCTATAACAGAAAACACGGGCATTTAATGAAGCGCACACATTAGACACGACAGGTCGCTCGCCGGACGTACAATTTGAGAAAACCAGGACGACACAATTGTACAATACGTTCAAGGAGGGCCAACATTACTTCGGCACGCGCAGAGGGCTCAAACTGCGTCTTGAAGGAGCGTGGCTCGAGCAACTGCGCCACGACGACAGCGGACACACTAGACTAGCCATGAATAGTGGGGATAGCTAAACTAATATTGTATAAAAGTTGGCAAAGGTCAAAACAGAAAACCGATCGCGTTGATCATCTCCATTCGTGTTTGAAACGAAGAGTGATCACTTTCGGTTCCTGAGCCTGCCGAGTGATGAAGATCCCCGACTCGCTACGAACGTATTAAATTAAAATCTTAGTAACGGTAATACGAAGGACGCAACAGAGCTAAAAAATATATTATATTGTTCATGATTATTATAATTCCCTATATTAACGAAGAAACTCCTTTCGACGCTCCGATTTCGCTGTGATATGGAAACGAGAGTTGGGACCAGATACCATCAGATGAAAGGCAAGATAGGAGAAGTTTCACGAGATCTATGGGAGAATGCGGAGGAGCGGGAATCGGATGGGTGTTGCCGTGAGGCTTCGTAAACGAGACGCTTTGAGCGCAGAAATTTGATGGAACGTTGCGCTAGGACTCAATAGATCGCACCCACAGATTACACCATTGGTTTTCTCTCCTCACCGTGAGGTCCGACTCGAGATTTCCCCTGCACATAGAACATACGTTAAGAGAGTAAAAAACAACTTAGGACATTGACCGATTAAGATTGTAAGTCAATTTTTACTATTAGGTAGAAATACATTATCATTACTATTTTTAATTTTAATGTTAAATAAATTACGTGTAAGTTATATATCATCAAGGTTTTTATAATCTGATATGCTTCAATTATATTCTTTTTATATTCTGATATAATTTATAGCAACTAGAACCCTAATTAACTCATTTTAATTCCTTACTCCTCTATTCTCCGAGAATTTTGTCAGATACATTAATTACTTTCTTTTCACACAGTTGTATCACGTGCGCGTTTAATCAATCTGAGTTCAGCCTTACGTAACTTCGTCCGACCCTGGAATTGGCACCGGAAACTATGGGGAAAGGTTGTCGATGTCTGGATAGACATATCGACGCAACGAAGTACTGGACTCACACGGAAAGGGCGACCAGTTCTATTATATTGCGAGTGCAGAGAGGATCTCAAAGAAACAGGCGGTGCGTGAGTAATAGTATGTTTTAACTTTATTAGAAATAGGCTGTTAAAGAAAGTCGGATTTGCTATTATCCGTTTTTATTATGGAAATCACAGACGGACGATCTCCCATCGCGGGGCCCTCCACTGGCCAAAAAACGAAACGGATAAGTTCGTCGTCACGTTTTCCTGAGAATGCATTGCGATGTAGGCTAGGAACGTTAATATATGAAATCACATTAAATTTCAATAGTAACCTATTTGTTTTGGGTGATGCGGCGAGTCGACAAATGAAAAAGTTAAAGCACAAAATTGAAAAAATTAAAGAGAGGACGAAATTAAAAAAACTAAAAAAGAAAGCTTTATCGCATCGCTCGAAGAATTAAAGTCCGCTCGATAAATTTTGCTAAGAGCCGCGGGGTAGAAACATTGTCTTTATGTAAACCCGACTAACTTAACTTATTACAGTATTTAATCGTTGTTATTTGAGTTTTTTTAATTTTGATATAAAAATTGTTAGAAAAAAAATGATGTTTATGCTTTTTATTAACTTAAATTATTTTATATTACTTCCTTTTGTTAGTTGTGACAAAATAACGTAAGAAACTTAACTTCATCGTGTTAAAAGTTGTTTTTATAAAAAAAAAATAATATATTTTTTTCAAAGTTAAATATTTTTCAAGATTTGGATTTAGACCTTCGACTTCTATTAGTTCCCGCTAAAACGTCAATATATGAGGTTTAACGATAGCGTCGTTCGTTCGTTCGTTTTTCCGGGTGGCGTTCGTGAGTCAACGGTATGACGCGCTGAGGGCTGGCTGATTATATTTTTTAGGGTTTCGCGCAGTCCCGCTGGGGTCGGTGAGCCGGATTTGATGAAACGAGGCGTTGTGTAAGGCGGACGCTCTAACGTATCCGAGCCAATAAAATTCGAAACATATTTGCAACATTAGCAATACGCGAGGGGTTTGTGGGTTAGCAGTCAGAACATTATTTCTTTAACCAATAGCGGTTATTCGAGTGCAAACAGCCACGTAAACGACGATTCCGATGGGGGGAATAGTACAGGGGTTAACAAAACTGGGTTTGAGCTCCAATGCGGGGAACCAATCGGGCGCGAAGTGGCTTTGCAAACCAAATACTCAGTCTAAAGTGGGGCGGATACGCACCCACGGCTGGGAAATATATAATATATAATAGCCATTAGCGACTAGAAAATTCCATTATAATCATTCTTTCGAAGTAGTAGAGACATGAGAAGGTAAATCTCACTGATTAGTTTCGAAATACTCTATTCCTCCGTATATATAATCATAGGGTGATCGATCCTTAAGGAAAGAATATTTTGTCATTCAATAATTACTCATAACGAAGAATTGTTGACCGGGCGAAAATTAATACCAAACGTTCGCGAGGCCCACACCCCTTTACCGGGGATCACCCCCCGTTAGGGGTGTAATGAGAGTACGATAGATTCTATTGGTTGCGCCGATAAGATATAATTCACGAGCACAATTATCCGTGAAATATAAAATTTTAAGTTTAGAAAAATATGAAAGGTAAGAGTACTAAAGTAATTAAAAGCGAAAAAATTTAAATCTATGCAAAGAAGCGTTAATAACTTCGAAGTGTTGATAAATTATGATGGGCATAAAAATTAGGATCCTTAAATAAGAAAAAATCTTCTTTCGAGCTTACGGAAGATATTGGTGGTCGCAACCTTTAATATATCAAGGAAGAATTTAGGATAATATTCTAAAAATACTAGCATAAGAAGGTCGATAACAGAAACGAAGAAAAAAAGAAAAATCCTCTTCAGCATCCGTCTAACGATAATTGTACTCAAAGAAAAAAGGAAAAGACGCATTCTCCCTTAAAGAAAAGAATTATCTCTGCAAATCTACGCCGCTCCTCTATCACTAAGGTTAAATGGAAATGTCTCACGTCTTCTTCTTTTTTTCTAATGGGATGGGAAAGGTGGGGTCATGGAACCAGGTTTCGAGAATTTTATTATCGTCGTGTCTTTCTTTGTCGTTTCTGTACCATTAAATAACCACTCTTTTTAGAAAAAAATTGTAAAATTTAACATCCATCATTTATTTTAGAAGGAAATGTTTGCTGATTTTTTCTCTTCATTTTTATTCTCTCATCGCTGCAGGTCGTTGTGCTTCCTGAATCTAGTCAAGATTCAGAAGTAAAATCGATTCCTTGAAGCATGAATATAATCTGCCTAACAACCTAATCACTGTCCCAATATTAACGAACGATTGACGCATCAGGAGCAGCGAGAGCAAGTAACTAAGCAAGCAGCAGTCCCGCAGCATCTATCGAGGCGGTTTTAGAAACCAAACAGTGGGATGGAGATCAAAGATGTCGTAGTAGACAGATCTATCGAGTGGAAATGATATATTATAATTATAATTTATCTTATGTGGTGGAGTGTGTGTGTTCGAGAGCATTGTGCGTACCAGCATTAAATCTTGAATAATTAAACCAAGCCTTTGGTTGTCCTACGGAAGCCAAGGATTGGTCCCTGAGCACGTGTTCCGATAAACGCGCAGCGGGCTCGCTTCCGCTCTGCCCGAGGAAACAAGCCGAAATAAACTCTGATGACCGAAAAATAGTGGTTAGTGAAACGTTTACGGTTTTTCGTGCTGTTTTATTTTTTAATAGGATATAATTAAAAAGCAAAAATTAAAAAAATAATTTATTAATAACAACTTTTCATTAAAGAATATAGGAAATCAAAATGTGGCCGGACCGTAATGGCGAAAGGATGGTAGTTTCAAAAATATGTTGCTCCACATCATTCAACAAATCGATACGAATTGAACGTTTTTTTGCATGTTTAAAAATAATATGAATAAAAATACAAATTATTAAAAAAAGTTAATGTAATTTCGCTGGTACACTTTATTACATGTCAGAGTCCAAACCTGTCTATCTTTGATTTGATCCAAATCTGCTCCTCACTTTATCAGGTATTAAAATCTTGTATGCCTATGATAGGGTCTTTCTATATCGAAAGCATTGCTAAGGCGGAAAGTCTTTCTTGCCAAATGGTGTTTCTAAGAAAGGTTTTAATCCTTTTTAAATAAAAAAACGCGCTCTGCTTCGGACGTTGTCCTCGGAATGGTTATTAAACTTTTAACAGTTTCACACTTTTACTAAAAATTTCTTCCAAGTGATTCTGTAATGACTCAAATAAAGCTATGGTCCAAGATATAGACGAAATTCTTCAAGCTATAAATATAGATGTTCTGTTTTAAGTTTCCTTTTGGTCAATGAAAGTGGACACTTAACAGGTTTCATTTAACTGTTTTCCTCAGGAAAATGGAATCATACTGAGGAAAATTTCCGGCAGAAATAACGTGGAACATAAATGTCCTAGAAAAAAATTAAATCTATCTTTATTCTGAACATAATTAGGAGAGGATTGATAGAGGGGAATTGTCAGGAGTGTGTAAAAGACAAACGTTTGAGAAAAAGTAAACGTAGATTAGGCAAGGTCATCCGTTGTGAGTGCAACGACAATCCATCGGTGCAGAGGTTAATCATGGCATGAGAGTCGAGCCATACTGAAAAACACAGTTTCTGAGTTCACCAACTAGTTTAGGCTACACGTCACATCTTAGACGCCAACCACATGAAAGAAACGGATCAAAAGGACTTACCAAAATGTTGAGACTAACCGAACATAGTGAACATGGACGACACAAGAAGCTAAGCTCGTGCTATTAAATCTTGGTGGATTAAAAGGACTAAGTCTTGAGTGCCTAGGGTCTTGCATGAGGGGTATGTTGTTACTTGTGTTAATGTAGAGTGGTGAAAATATGGTATGGAATAAGAGGTATTGAATTGTCATTTAATAAGGTGCTCGGTGGACAATCTCAGGTGTGTGTTAGGTGCGAGACAAATTGGATCAAATGAGGATGAACGTATTAGGGGGTTTTGTGGTGTGGGGGTAGATAATGAGAGAATAAACGAGAGTCATTGAGATGGTTTGGTCTGTGGAATAAGGATGGATGAAGTCGGTTGGTTAAACGGGTATATAGTGGTGAGTGTGTTGGGAATCGAACCACTGGGAGACCGAAAAAAAAGGTGGATTGAGTCAGTAAAAGAAAATCTGTATAGAGGAAAGTGAGTTTGGCAGAGGCGAGAAGAAAATGTGATAATAGAGTAAATGCGGGGGTTTTGTAAAAGGGGGTATTGGTTTGCCTGGTTTTTGTCCAGGGCGATGAACTCCACAATGAGGGTCGTGCAGTCCTGAAGCCCTAGGTTGATTTTTTTCTGACTCCTACGACGGGTTCCATTTAAAGGTATAAAGGGGGCGGTAAGGCTGGCTTTCTTTATGATTGCGTCATATTCTATTACTACTTTTCTGTTCCGGTGTGTGCTACACATCTTACACCCAATCTTGGGGCCCAAGAGGGACAATAATATATATATATATATATATATAATATATATATATATATTATATATATATATAAATATATATATTTTTAATTATAAATATATATATATATAGAATTATATATAATTATATATATTATATATATATTTCATATATATATAATATTATATATTCTTATAATAAAGCGAAGATTTATTTTCAAATAAGTTGAAATTTACAACTTGAGGATAAATAGAACAATAAAAAAAATTTAAAAACGAACGAAATTCTTTTATATATCGTTTATTTTTCAAAACATGAGTTGAGCCTAAGTTGCAACGAATTTTTTACCTATATAGCTAATGCTAAAAGTTTTCGCACATTCCTCAAAATATTTTCGTTTATTAGCATCGATGATATACGTTTTTATAGAAAAATGCCATTATAATGCAACGATGAAAATCCGAAGGAACTTATATCTCGTTATTATTATATATTATATATATTATATATATATAATATATATATATTATATATATTATTATATATATATATATTATAATATAATATTATAATAATATATATAAAAGTGTATATAATAATTATAATATATATAATATTATATATATATATATATATATATATTAATATATAATATATATATATATTATATATATATATATATATAATATATATATATAATATATTATATATATATATATATAATAATATAATATATATATTATATATATATAATATTTATAGTTATATATATATATATCTATAATTATATATATATATATATATATATATATATATATAATAATAATATATAATATATAATATATATATATTTAATATTATATATAATATTATATATATTATAGATATATATATATATATAATATTATATATATATAAAATATATATATAATATATTGTATAGATATATTTATAATATATATATATATATATATATTATATATTATATTTATATATATATATTATATATACTATATATAATATATATTTATTATATACTA
>JABUQX010052090.1:0-5000 GCA_015478945.1 Trachelipus rathkii
AACCTGTGTAGTTTCGATGCTGATTGCATTCTATGGCAGATTATGTAGTTTTCTTGAGCCCGTCTCCACGTCAATCCAGATTCCAAAACGTTTTATTTTATATTGTTTTTGCTGGCCAATCCTCACGGGGAGACGAAGACATTTTTTCTGCAACAGCATATGTGGTCCAGCGGGCTGGAATAGTTTACTACCAATTAGTTAGTTTGTAATTCGTTCAGAATAAGGCTGAATGGGGGCGCGGTAGAACCCACTAAAATCCTCCACTGAAGGGGCTTCACTTTATGTGTATATTTATAACATTTGCTACGTATTGTCAGACCAACTAAATTATGGGAATTTCGAAGTTTAATATGGGACACATACTCTGTTTGGGATCAGTTTTATCTTCCAGTCTATAATCGTGGTATACAACAGGTACAGCCGGAAAGCACTTACGATGTAGTATATTATAGCGTCCATTTTTGGGTGCTAGCCAAGCTAATTTAATTTGTAACATTTCGATAACACTACTGCCTAATAATATGTATACAACCAGGAACTGAAGGATATGTTTGAGGCGTTATTCCTTGAAGACCAGAATGCCACACAGACTACGGGGGTGTTAACGGAGAATCCCAGATCTTTGGAACAGCATTCCACTATAATGTACAGATTGTACACGGGTTTTCAAGAATAAGGTTCGACCAACTCACCATCTCGCCACCCAAGTCAACCTCCCACCCGTACCCTTGACATGGAGTTTGACTGAATGAGTCACAGAAGATTTTACTCTTCATCAGGCGGGATCTCGAACACCTGGACCTCCGCTTGCTGAGGGTCCGGTAACAGTTAACCAGGGAGCTTTTATCCACACCACGGGTAGTTACTTCCATAAATGTTGTTTAGTTGTGAAATGCTAGAAATAATAATTATACTGATCGGACCTGGACTCGGGCGCTGCACAGCCTGGACATTCTTACCATAGAAACGCTAGATAGCGAATGGAAATCGAAGAATTTCTGGACCACGTACTTGTCAGACCCTTCCTCGTGACGTACCCAACAACCTTATTACGGCAGACAGGAACGGTTCGATGCATTCTACATATGTACATGGTCTGCTATCCCGGCGATCCCGGACGGTTGGTTGTATTCGTAGTCCAAATGTTTCCATGTCTAGACAGTATTTTGAAGAAACTTATCATGTCCTCGTTTTTGTGGGGATAAGAGGGCCAGTTTACCAATATTTGGCACGATTTAATGGGTGGGATTATCGTACGGGACCGAGGGGAAACCGCATATCAACCTACAGCACGCTCGCACCAGGTAGTTTACTCCATAAATGTGTAGTATGGAACTGACACTGCGTAGACTAAATATACTGATTCGGGCCGGACATTACCATAGAAACCTAGCGAATCAGCGAATATTGATGAAATCAAGGGAATTTTCTGGGGACACTATTTGTCAGGAACCTTCCTCGTGAAAACCCGTACCATTACGAGACACGTCAAAATTTGTACTACCAGCATGAAGGAATGCCCAGCACATACAGCAAGGCTGTCCACTATTCAACCTAACGTAAACACACTCCCGGGTTTTAGTGGATAGAACCATGGGGTCCATTCCGTAGGCCTCCTGCATTCCGACCTTATTCAACTTGGAGTAAGATTACATGTAGCTACCTGAAAGAAATCCGTGGTCTTACGGTGGGTACACAACACCGATAGAATCAGTTAATTACCTCTTAAGTAGAATCACTCACGCTGTGTCCGATTTAGTAGTATCCTAAAATTAAATTCCACATTGGGCACATGAAGAGTGAGATCAGCCGGGACTGACTTTGGTAGGAATAAGAGCAGACATTTTATTCGCCGCACCGCGATGATAATGATTATACGCATATCGGATGAAGCATATACGTACATAAATTCAGGAAGGTACTACAGGCGAAAGTTTTCATTACCCTTTACCGAAATATACTTATGCTAACTGGACCTGTTAAAATAACAACGGTTTTATATATTGTTACAGAGTTGTAAATCATTTCTGTTATAAATCAATCATAACTGTTCATCTTAACTAACTATTAATAGTACCTATATATATTAATACACGCTGGTTTATATGGAGAGGTTTCGGCCTTCATTTCACGATGTTCTCCTATTACCAACTAACCTTTGTTAGGTACACTATTACGGCCCAGCAGCAACCCGTATATTTTCCGCGTTTTTCTTTTATGTATTGAGACTGGTGGTAACTACATTTGAATCGAGACTGACTGTTCTCTTTTTTGACCCAAATAATTTTGCCATAAATACAAATAATTATCGGGAACCACGACGGCGTTTATTGAAAATTCGAGGTTTTCATGGCCAATCGCATACAGAGACCCTCTTTATTCCTACAAGTTTTTTAATAATAATAATTGCATCATTACGGAAATATTTCGTTGTTGCACATTCACACACCAACACGCACACACACACACCACACACAACCATATATATATATTATAATTAATATATATTATATATATTATATATAATATATATATTATATTATATATAATAATATTATCTATAAACTATATATACACGTTTGAGATATAGAAGACTTATAATTTTATTGTATATATATATAATATATTTATAATATATATATATTTATATATATATATATATTTTATAGTATATATATATATATATAATTATTAATTTCATATGCAGATATATTATATATAGATATTTTTAGATTTATATTTTATTTATTTTTTTTTATAATTTTAAATTATATATATATATATATATAATTACTATATATATAATATATATATAATATATAATTATATATATTATATATATGAGACCTGTTGTGTTATAGGAGATGGTGTCATTTTTTGAATTTAAAAAAATAAGTTAAAAAAACTAAAAAAAAAATTTGCAGATCCAAATAAATGCATTTTATAAGCAACTAGAGATGCTAAAATGAATGGCATGGCCATGGACGACGGGTAAAATGAGATGCATGATTTCTACAGGGAGCTTCCCTCCCCGTGTCCCACCGTAGGAGTCGATGCTGGAAATATAACAATATATCTCTTTTCTTTAGTAACAAAAGCTATATATAAGCATATAATTTTTTAAACAAATTGAAGCATCTGGCAGTGTATTAGTCATGAAGTATGAAATTTGCAGACAACTTTTAGGCTCATTTATAAATTATTCAAAACTTTTCATCGTTCACTACGGGATCATTTACAACATTCTTATTAAGTTCAATGAGAAATCATGTAGTGATATCAGCTGGTTTTGTTCTTATAATTTGATAATTTTCCGTCCGTAGTTTTAAAATATGAATATTTGGGATGCCTACTTTTTCATATAAATTATTAATAATTTTAATAAACAAAAGTTTTACCAACAGAATATTAATAAAGTAAATTATTTCATAACTATCTATTTAAAAAAAAAAAAAAAAAATTTTTTTTATAAAAACATTCTTTATAACCAAGCTGCCATGATCACACCAAAAATTGTACGAATAAAAAAGTACCGTATGTTTTTTCGGGGTTTACCGGACACACAAAATTTGATTGGGCGATACCGTTTACATCGGTACTTTTCAAAAGTGTTGGGCGATACCGGTATCGGTTACAAAAAGATATCGCCCCGAATTACATGTTACCCCGGTTACAGTGTACCGCCGTACTGCCCATCTCTGATGTTATAATAATATATGATTATAATTATTTATAATATATAATATATATATACTACAACCAAATTAAAGATTTCCAGGAGAATTAATATCGAATGAGTATTTTATATATATTATATATATATAGTATACTATATATAATAATACTATTATATAAAGGAAAGAACATTTAATGTGAAGGTAAAGAATTTACTGCCTTCTTCGGGATTGAACCACCACCGCCATGTTTGCGAGATGAGGGACAATATACCCGGTTTTGCTTTTTACGACTGAGCTATCCTAAAACCCAAAACAGGTTGGATTCTAAGAACCAGTTTATAAAGCAACGAGCTGCTCCCTTCCTTTTTTCAAGGCGACAATTCACCAGAGCTGTTCCAGCCTGTTTTTCTCATATCCCTCCGTTCTTCTTTTATTATTGTAGATGGTTAAATTATTGGCATAAATTAATCGAGTGGAAATTATAATTTAAGATTAAATAAAAAAATAAAGAAAGAACATTTTTATGGGAAGGGTAAAGAATTACCTGCCTTCTCCGGGATAATTAAAACCACCGCCATGTTTGCGATGAGGAACATTATACCCGGTGCTTACGACTTATTTACATCTTATATAATGCGATTAATATGCAATAATTTAACATCTACAATATAAAGAACGAGGCATAGGACAGGCTGGACACCCTGTGTGATGTCGCCTTGAGGGAGCTCGGTTGCTTTATAACCCACTGTTCTTGAAATTCCAAACTTTTGTTGGGTGCCGAACGAATTAGCTCAGTTCTGGTAAAGCACCGGGTATTATTGTCCCTCATTCGCAAACATTACCGGCGGTTTGGTTCAATCCCGGAAAAAGGCAGTACTAAATTCATTTATACCTTCCCATTAAATGGGTTTTTTCTTCATTACATCTTATATAATTTCGATATTAATATGCAATATTTAAATCTTACAATATAAAGAACGGAGGAATAGGACAGACTGGGACATACCTGGTTGATGTCGCCTTGAAGGCGAGCTCGGTTGCTCTATAACTGTTCTTGAATCCAACTTTTTTTGGGGTTTGGGAGAGATAGCTCCAGTTTTCGTTTTTAACGCACCGGGGCGTATTATTGTCCTCATTTCGCAAAAATGGTGAGAGCTCCAATCCCGCAGATTCTGGACAGTTAAATATTCTATTATCTTTTACCTTCCAAAATGTTTCTTTTCTTTATTTTTACATCTTATATATAATTTTGCGATAATATGCAATATATTAACATATATATAGTATATATATATAATATATAATATATATAAATAATATATT
>JABUQX010052090.1:17500-37500 GCA_015478945.1 Trachelipus rathkii
AGGGTGGATTTTTCTGACTGCGAAGAGTTCTCACTTAAGGCTATAAAGGGGACGGTAAGGGGTGGGGGCTTTCTTTTCGACTTGCTTCATTTTCTAATACTACTTTTCTGTTTTCGGTATATGCGACGCACCTCACCCAAATCTGAGGAAATGAGATGTTTTTTTTGGGATGAAGTAATTAGTAGAAAGGAGGTTATAGGTAGAGTGAGAAAGTTGAAGAATGGTAAATCAGCAGATACAGATGGATTTACTGTTGAAATGATTAAGAATGGAGGAGAGATTGTGATTCACTGAATATGTAAGTTGTGTAACAAAGATTATGAGGAGAGCATAGTTCCGAAGGATTGGAGGAGATCAGTAATAGTACCCTTATACAAGGGTAAAGGAGATAAGAGGAACTATTGCAACTATTGGGGGAATTAGTTTATTGATTGTTGCAGGGGAGAGATAATGCTGGTATTTTGGTTGAAAAAGAGTCAATTGGTTAGCGGTTCTATAGTGGTGAGTGGGCTAGAAATAGACCAGCAGGGAGATCAAAGAAAAGAGTGGATTGAGTGGGTAAAGGAGTGTCCGAAGGAAAATGAATGTGAGCTTACCAGAGGAGAGAACAAGGTGCATAATAGGAGTGAATGGCGGGGTTTTGTGAGAGGATATGATTGTGGACCTGGCCAAGGAGATGAATCCTACATTGATGAGATACCACAGTGGGAGTCCGACGCGGTGTTGTGATGTCCTAGGGTGGATTTTTGGCCGAGAAGGGCTCGCGCTTAAAGGTATGTGGGGAAGTGGGGTAGGGGCTTTGCTTTCTACTTACGTCAAGTTCTTCTACTTAACTATTCTAATCCAGTAAATGTTACCCGCCCTACTCCTATCTGTGGGAAGTGTAGGGAGAATGAAGTAGAATATATATAATTATATCATATATATTTATAATATATATATATTATTATAATATATATAATATATATATATATATATATATATATATATATTATATATAAACATATATAATAAATATATATATATTATATATTAATATATACAGTTACTATTCAAAAAATATATAAACTATGATATATATATATATTATATATATATGTGATGGACCGGATGTCCAAAATTTGACTGTTTTGCGGATGCGGATGCGATGCGGATCTTTATAAAGTAATGAGGATGCGGATGCGGATTGCGGATGCGGATCCTTAAAAATAGATGAGGATGCGAATGCGGAATGTGGATGCGGATACTTATTCTTTGAAATTGGAATTAATAAATATATAGTAAATATATATATAATACCTATTATATATATATATATATATATAATATATATATATTAATATAATTATTATACTGTTATGAATATATATAACTATATATATATATATTATACTATATAATATATATATATATATATATATTTATATATATATATAAATATATACTATATATATATATATACTAATATATATATATGATATATATAATTATATATATATATATATATAATTATATATTAATATATATATTATATATATATATAGTGAAGAGGAGGGCAAAAGAGGAGGTGGCTGAGAAGCTAGCAAAGGAACTGATGGATGATATGAAGGAAGGCAGAAGAAGAATTTTAGATTGGCAAGAACGTATAGAGGACGAAAAGGAGAGTATGTAATATCAAGGATAGAAATGGTGAAACAATTGGTAAGCCCGGTCCGAAAAAAAAAACAAAGGGGAATGAGTACTTTGATGAGTTGAATGTGGAGGTGCAGCCGGAAGAGAAGGGAGAGAGAGGAGGAGGGATGGAGGAGGGAATAACGGAGGAGAGAATTTGAGGAGGTGTTAGGGAAAATGAAGAGCGGAAAGACTCCTGGAGGATGGGAAACATATTGAATTGCTGAAGGAGGGAGAAGAGGAGCTGAAAGCCTTGATGTTGAGATTTCTGAACAGATGTTGGGTGGAGTGCAGAGTGCCGGTTAAGGTTGGGAAAGGTCAAAATAGTTCCCATTATAAAGGTAAGGGGGACGCAGACAGATTATAAAAATTACTAGAGAAGCTCCTCTAATGGAACCACATGGACAAAATTAATGAAATAATATTAGAAAGAAAAATTAGATCAAAAATAGAGCAAGAGATTAGGTGAAGAGCACGTATGGGTATTAGGAGTGGCAGAAGACCAGCACTAAAGATTTACATGTCGCCATTGAGAATGATACACTAAAAGACATGGGGAATACAATAGAGAAGGCATATATCGCCTTCATAGATTGAAGAAAGCATTTGATTCTGTACCCAGGAGAAGCTATGGAGAGTTCTGGAGAGGGATATGAAGTTGGAGACAGATTGGTAAAGGCAGTAAGAAGAACATACGTGAATATAGCATAAGTAAGGATATAAAAACGAGGAATGGCTTTGAGGTCAAAAACTGGAAGTAAGGCAGGGATAGATGTGTTGCGCGATGCGTTATATAGCGTATTTGGATTACAGTCATAAGAGCTGTAAAGGAGAGTTTTTCGAGGAGATTGACGGAGACATAATGGTATGCGGAAATGTGTGTGCGTGTTGGAGTGGAGAGGTGAAGGAGTTGGAGCAAATGGTGCTGTGTTTCGCAGAAAAATTGAGGGAAGCTGGATTAAATATGAATGTGTGAGAAAACGAAATAATGATAGTTAGTAGGGAGGGAGGAGGAGGAGGAGGAAGCTGCCAAAGACCCGATGTGAGATATGTAATTTATGTACAGCTAAGGAAAAAGAAAATGTTTGTAGTTGTGGAAGAGAAGGGGGGATGTACCAAAGGAAAGTAAGAGGTAGAGATTGAGCAGCTTATGGCAGGGTACTGTAAGAGCCAGTATACCCCATCTTGAAAGATAAATATATGGGACAAAGTGGTGAAGAGAGCAATATACACGAGGGAGTGTTGACACCAATACTTTTGTTGTATGGGGCAGAGACATGAGCATGACAGGGCGAGAGAGAGGAGTATAATTCAGGATAGCGGAGATGAAATGCTTTCGTTGAGGACTGTGTATTGGCATAAGGACGAGACAGAGAGGTGAAAGGAGTGAGACAGAAGAACGAGACAGTGAGGAGAGGTGGGTGTGAAACCCCATGATGAATAAAGTGGACGCAGCCAGGTAGAGATTGTGGGGACACTTGGAGAGGATGCAGGAGAAGAGAGAGTGGCCAAGGGGAGATGGGAGTAGAGGACCGGACAGGAGTGAGCCGAGAGGACGACCACGGAAGAGATGGAAGAACTCCGTAGAAGATTTCATTAAGGAAGCACCGGATGCTTGCAATGGATGAGCTGATGGTCGGATGGGATCGTGATGGATTAGAACAGGATGGAAGCGAAGTTGGCACACTGAAAGGCTCGTGAGCCAGATACTGGGAGAAGATGTGCAGATGTAAGATATAAATAAATTATATATTAAATATATATTATAATATACATTATAAGCTACATATATGATCTGGTAAAAGTCATTTTACCAGAAGCTTACCGCAAAGACAGACCGTAAATAACCTATGTCACGAAACTATTTTTATGCGTATATATACATTAAGCTTACTTAGTATATATATACTAATATATAGATATATATCATATATATTAATAAATAGTAGTAATAATATTATATATATTATATATATATATATATATATATATAATATAATATATATAATATATATACTATATATATATAATATATATATATTATAGATATAATATATATATATATATTATATATATATATATATATATATATATATATATATATATATATATATATATATACCCCTATAACTTCTAAAATATCTATTGTGAGTATTGCTAAAATATCTTGTTTATATATATTTATACTGTTTATTTCCATTTTTTTTATTATTTTACTTTTTATTTTACATACATAATTAGGTAAAAAATTATTATTTTGCCTTAAGTCAAATTTAGACATATTATATACCTGTTAATTTAATAGAAAAACTAATAATAGTGCTAAATATAGTAACCATCTATATAGGGATTTATCCCGTATAATTCCCGTGAGGATATATTATCTCTGAGATAATTCTATAATAGCTATTATATTATATTATACTCATAGATATCTGCAACTGATTCCAGAACTTACACATATTCCTGATTTTTCCAATCAACAGGCACATCCCTACTAAAGATGCCCAAAATAATATTTATTTTTTATATGCATTTAATCGAAATCATAAATGCAGAAAACATCCGCAACATCCTCATTTTTCAAAAGAGGAGCGGATGCTGATGCGGATGCTGATGTTAAAAGAGATGCGGATGCGGATGCGGATGCGGATGTCAATTTTAATTGCGGATGTTCCGACAAATGTGGATGACCGATGCGATGAATGCCATGTCCATCCCTAATATATATATATATATATATATATATATATATATTATATATATATATATATATATATAAATATATATATATATATATATAGTATATAATATTATATATATGTTGTGTGTGTGTGTGTGTGTGTGTGTGTGTGTGTGGTGTGTGTGTGTGTGTTGTGTGTGTGTTTGTGGATGTGTTTGTAGATGTGTTTGAGTTTAATTATTATATGTGTGTGTACAAGTATATTTGGACCTGATTTTAAAATGCATTTCTTATGGGAAAGTTGGCATTGTTTTAAAATAATAGGACTGTAGTTAAAGAGTCGAAAACTATTTTCCTTCCGCGGCACAGGTTTAATGAGTGGGAGTTTCCAACAGAAAGGAAAGATCGAAGTTGCTAGGCATAGACTGAATAGTTTAACGAGGTTAAGGTACCAACTCAGAGGTAGAAATTTCAGAATCGGAAATTCAGCTCAGAAAAAGTAGAAAATCGTATTTTTATTAGAAATTACAATGTTAGATATATTAAAAAAGAGTTTTAGGGTAGGTAGAGAAGGTAGAAGAACATCACCGAAATCACAAAGGTGGAATTAGAGAATATTTCAGCTTTGGAATATGAAAAGATAGCAATAGTTCCGTCGGAAGCAATGTTTGAGTTGACAGTTTTTTCTATGTACTATATTTATCGAGAAGAAGAATCGAAAAGAGTATTGCACTTTTTGCGAAGTTTTTAATTGAAATTATGCAATTGAGAGGTGAAATATTAAAAATAAGGTTTAATTTTCTAATACTTGAAAAGCCTGTAACTTCTGAGAGCAGCAACCCTCTGGAGAATAGCGAGAGAACCTGTGAAGTTATAACAGCGTTTAAATATTTCGGTCAAAGGCAAAAAGAGATGAAATGCACGCATTGTAAGGCCATTTAGAATCACCTCGGTCTTGCGTTTGCTCAGTCCGAGGAGCCCCTTATGCCAAAGCAATAATCATCAAAAGAAATATCAAAAGTATGACCTCAAGTCTAACCAGCTTGCAGTACCAAAGTGCCAAAAAGTCTTTTAATCAAAAGAAATTCCCGTTTATAAGGAAAACGTTTATAAAGATGCACAAACTAGCAAGTGATCGGAGATACCCAGAGGTGGAAAGAGAGAGTTTAACAGATTAGTGTTGGAAATTAAAATGGAATCTAGAATCTTGGGTTCATCTCCTAAAAGATCAGTGATAAGGGTATGAAGTTACACCAATTGGTCAAGGTTGTTTTGATTAAAGAAATGGTAAGCAAGTCCACTAGCAGCATCGTCAAATGAGGAATTATACATTATATATATATATTATATATATATGGATTATATTGGTATATAATTAATATATAGTATATTAATATATAGAATATATAATCTATAATATATATATTATATTATATATATATATATTATATATAATATTACATATAATATATATACTATTAGTAATATATTATAATATATAATATATATTATTATTATTCAAATATTATATATTAATATATATATATATATATATATATATTATATATATATATATAATTATATTGTAATATATGATATATATATTATTATATATATAATATATAAATAAATATAGTATATATGTAAAATAGCATGTATTATATATTATACATATTAAATTTCTATATATATATATTAATATAGTATTATAAATATATATATATAGATATATAGTAATATTTAGATATATTTATATAATATATATATACCTATATATATAGTATATATATATATCTATATATATATATATATATTGTATTTATATAAATAATTATATTATATAGTATTAAATATATATATAAGTATATATTATTATATATATATATTATTAATTATAAATATAATATATATTATTATTATATTATATATATAATATTATATATATAGGCGTATTTGAATATTTCTATTAGAGATATAGAGTGTGTGGGCGGGGGGGTGGTGAGAGAAGTGATAAGGAATGTTTATCATAAATGAAGTAGAAGTAAGGTGACGTAAAGAAAGTATATATAAGAGTTGTATAGATGTTAATATGAATTAAGAATTTATGAATATAGGGAGATGAAGGGTTGTTGAGTATAGGATTATAGAGCAGAGGATAATGATGTAATTGATATGGTGGTAAGATTATTATATTTAGGATCTATATAATAATATATATTATGAGCGTATGTTATAATGAATCAGATATATTATTAATATCAAAAGCGTATAATAAAAGGAATAGCTTCTATATTAAACTTTTATTTTCAGTTTCAATTAATTACAGGAAGAAAACTATATTTATATGTATATAAATATAGATAGATATATATATTATATATATATATATATATATATATAATATATATATATAATACGTTATATATATTATTATATATATATATATATAATATCTATATATAATATATATTAAATATATATTATAATATTAATAAAAAAAAAAAATAAAAAATATCCGGTGGCTTCTTTGGTTATCAGGGAGGATTTTGTTTGCCCTTTAGTGCTTAAGGTATAAGAGTATGTCTCATACATAGAGTGTGTCTAGCACAAATATTCGGGCTATGTTTGTGTGGATTTGTTCAATGTAACGCTTCCTCTCTCTCTCTGCTCTTCTTTCCATCTCTCTCATTCGTCTCTCCTCTCTCTCTCGTCTGCTCTCTTCTCATTCTCCTGTCTCCTCTCGTCGTTCCGTCTCTCTACTGAGTCTCTCTCTATCTCTCTCTCTTCTCTCTTCTTCTCCCCCTCTCTCTTCTCTCTCTCTCTCTCTTCTTCTCTCATCTCTCTCTCTCTATTTCTCTTCTCTCTCTCTCTCTCTACTTCTTCTCTCTCGTCTCTCTGACAGTCGGAAATCAGTCTCTGTACGAAATCTCTCGAAGGGTCGAATGTCATGTAAAGTGGATGGAAGGATGCACGATTACAATCTATGTCTCGAGGCTCATGCATTGCGTGTTTCATTTTCTCTCCTCTCTCCTAGACGTTGAGATCTCTCACGATTCTCTCCTTTATGCTATTGATATGGTACCTGCTTTTCATGCTTTCCTAGTTGTGTAATAACATCCCTTTTGAAAGAGATAGTCTTCCACACGATCTCCATTTTCGCCCAACTCATCTACTGATGCTTGGGACTTAATTACTGACTGCTCATTCTTAAGTAGCTCCCCCATTTGATAAATTTGGATCAGTTTTCCTACTTCCCTTTATCCATTTTTTACCAATTTCCTTCAGATTGGACATTTCAAGCGCCATGTAATCTGGGTCATATGCCCATTATTTGTTCAAACGTATTATTGTTTGTCTCACTGTGGGAGAAATTTGTAGACTTTGGCTTTTTACAGACCAGTGGATATGCTATATATATATATACTTATATATATATATATATTATTATATAGTATATATATATATATATATATATATATATATAGTATATATTATATATATATAATAATTATATATATACTTAATATTAATATATATATATATATATATATATATATAGGCAGACATCCCCGAGAGGAGGGCAATGTAATAGAAAAACTATAACATATGCGATGAATAATAAATCATTTTTGGAATTTTCAGGAAGTAATTTCAATCGAAGTAATATTAAAAAAAAAATTATTATTATTTAATTTTATTAATAAATTTAAATATTAGTAAACATCTTTCATATCGCATTGTACTTTGAAAATTGATCGGGGTTGGACTTGAAGCTGCGGCAATAGTTTTGAGTTCTCGAGGTGCAAAAATACACATTTTTTGTAGTTTGGAGTAAATATTATATTTTTTTTTTTTATAGTCCTTTTTAAAGGGTTCGAGCCGACGGAGGGACAGAGGGGGGACGAAGTCCCCCCGTCGTCCCCCGGTAGGGTCCCGGAGAAACCTGACTCTATCGTTTTCTTGTTTACCCGTGAGGTATAAGCGTTAGTTTAAAAAAGAAAAATCAAATTTGGCACTCTTGTTCTGTTCGTCGGACTAAGCGAGAATGTTCGATTATTGGTAAAAGTAAGGCGGTCTCAACATTTGTTAAAAATTCTATTTTTTTAATAAAGCGTTTTTATTTTTTTCGATTTCTTTTTTAATTTCCGCGGGAAAAATGTATTATATATAATAATGATATTTATTTTCGATTGTCCTGTTATAATGTTTTTAGTTAACATGCATGCTTTTCGGGATGCTGACCTTATATATATATAGTCAGTAATATAGTATATATTATAGTATATATATACGTATATTATATAATTATATATAACTATATTATTATATATATATATTATATATCATATATATATTATATTATTTATTAGTATATATAAGTATATTAATATATATATATATATAATATATATATAAATAATATATATAGTACTATATATATATAGTATTTATTATCATATATTATTATATCATATATTATATTATATATATATTATAGTATATCATATAATATATATATATATATATATATTATAAGATTGTAAACTTTTTACTTTTTTTGTTGGTGTTTGTTTTTGATAAAGAAACAGATTATAGAAGTTTGCCTTAAATCTAAGTCTTTTAGGATAAATATTATATATCTACATTTTATGTATCAATATTGACGCTGTCTTATTATTTAAGTTACCCGTATATAGATCTTAAGATGTTTCAATAAAAGGATTATTTTTATTATTTTTTAATAAATTAAAGAGACTTTATTTGATATGTTTAAATATTAACATATGTAAGGAATTAGAATATTTAGAAAGATATTTACATTTTGAATCTTTTTGAGTTATGTAAGGCACATTTCTCTTACATGCAAAACGTGATAACAAATGTCCAAAATGATTATGCCTTCTTCAGCTTAAAGGTATTTCAAAATATTGTGTAATATAAAGCAATATTTAAGAAATAGACAATAAAAGATTATTGATTTAATGAATATGTATATATATGAATGTGTAATATTATTATTAAGATATGTTTAAGTGTTTTAAAATTATTAAGTAAGCCTAAATTAGTTTAAAAGCTTTTGCTGTTTTCTTGAAGATTTAAGAATTGTGATGTCAACAAAACGTTGTGAACGTATCTAAAGCTATCGTTGTTTGATTGACTTCTAAGATGATGATCTTGTAATTTTTCTTGCTCAAATCGGTGTTTTTCAAATTTTTTAATAGGTAGTATTATGTCATTTTCAGTTGTATATAAAGGAACATTAAATGAATAAGAATTAATATTTAGCGTTTTGACAATCTTAAGAATGTTTACTTTTTTCTTAGCTTTTTAATTATATAGAATAGAAGTTACCTCTTATTCCAAGGAAGTAGCGGAATAATTTGATATTTTCAATAGAATTAATAATACCAATATTAGTAATACGAAAATTGAATTGAATGTGATAGTGTAGTATTGCCTGCGGATTTAAACCTTCTTGGACGAAGATAAAGTCTTCCAACCTGTTGCAATGGTTGAGGAAGTCGTCGTATAGGACTTCGTTGTTGTGTTAGCCAAGGCACTCTTAGAGCGCATTCGTGCTCTTCAGCCGAACCTTCCTAGGACTACTCAGTGGTGTCTGGAGTTCAATCCCTATTCTGCACGTCAGTGGGATTGGTGAGAGGTCCGAATAGATAGTCTCGGATATCCTGCCTTTCTGCGTACCCGATCAGTGGTACTGGGTTCGCCAACTCATTACGAGTTCCAGGACTCTCAGTGGTGTCTGGTAGTTCAACCCCTACTCACTCAGTGGAGCTGGTGAGAGGATCCATAGATAGTTCGGCTATCTGCTTGCTGCCTCCCCCTGAACAATGTAAACATTATTCTAAGATTATTGCTATAAATTGAACTAAGGATTTTCTAACGGTATCATCTCGAAGGCATACTCTAGTTTTTATTTTCATATTGAAGTCTTTGTTGTTGTATCCTATGATTTTGAAGTTTAATTTTATGTTAAAAAAATATTTTGTACATACATATAATGTATAATGAAGTATAACGTGACTTAGAAATTTTTGAATTTATTCAAACTAGTTTGTAGCATTATAGAAAAAAGCTTAGAAATTTACTAAATCTTTACTTACTTAGCATACAAAAGTTGAGTGTTGTTAAGGTTAAGTCAGAAGGACATTGGCATAACATCATATTTAAACAATCAGATATAAGATAGAATATTTAATTATATTTATTTTTGTGTTATAACATTATACTATTTTTAATTAGATGTTTAATTAAAATTAATTAAATTAAAGATTTGTTTTTAATCATTCGTGCTAAAGTTTCAGTTAAGTAATAATAAGAATTTTTCGATACCACAAATCAGCGCTTAGATCATAGTATTTAAAAAACCGTGGTATTAATAAGGTAACCATGTTGTCAATCCTGTTGATTTGTTTACGGTAGGCTAAGCACAAATAGCTTGAGTCGTGTCGCATTGTGGATTAATTAATTGTGTTTTTTATTTTGGTAATTAATTTTAAGGTGATATTTTTCAATATTTGAAAATAATGAAGACAGTGGAAAATCTATTACAAACAATTACCTATTGCATTATTATAAAAAAGGGTGGAGATGACCGTCACTTGAGTAAATAGAACCAAACATCATGCTCGGCATCCAAACATCTGATATGTTAGTCTAAAAATTTGTTCACACCAACACCCTAGGCTTGTCAGATAACTTACATAATACTAATCTCAAAATGTCATTATATGTCAATTCGACTGATTTTTCCGGTAACCTATAATATAGTATATAGATATAATAATATATATATCTATATAATATGATAGTAAAAATAGTTATGTGTTATATTATATATATATATATAATATTATATATATTAATAGTAATAATATTGATAGAAAGTTGAAAGTCAATGCATTTAAATCTTGTTTATTCAAGTACGAACATAAATATACATTTTTTACTTCTACAAATAAAATCTATTATTGATAACTAAAAAAAAAAAATATTTTATATAATATATTTATTAATAAACACTTAAATATTAGTATGATCTTAGGTCTGGCAAGCGTATGCTCTAATCAACCTTCCATTTCTGCAGTAGTACGAGAGCAAGGGTTACCCCTGGTGTGGTGATTTCATTGCGTTTTTTTATAATGGTTAATTTTTTTTAATTTTGTTTTGGGGTTGTGTAGTTGGTTAATAGGCCTATAGATACAGAGTGGGTGCGTATTTTGGTAGGTCGAAAAACGCCAGGACTTGGCCATCTTTGGTTGTTTACCCGTTGGGGTTACTCTATTAGTTAATAAAAAAAAAAATTAACATTTGGCACCTCGGAGTACGCGAGTTTCTGTTTTCTCAAAAAATTTAATTTTTGCCCCCATAATTACTAAAAGTTTTTAATTTTTAAAAAGCGTTATTTTTTTATTTTATTTTTATTATGGTAAATTGTTTCTTTTTTATTAAAATACATATTTATTTTTCGTGTAGCTATTTTATAGAATAAATTTAATTTATATACGTGTGTTTTTGGGATGCTGTGATATCATATATAATATACTATATAGTATATTATATATATGTATATATATAATATATATATATATATTAATATATATATTATATATATATAATAGTATATACATAGGTATATTAATGTATTACACAAAAAAAAAACCCAAGCCCATTTGTGCCGTAAAAACAACCCATTGCTGGTATCTTGGGCGAAGGTATGAAGCTGCGATGCGGAAAAACTTTGTGGGGCTTGACAAACCGTAATCGTAGGTGTTAAGGACTCTTCGTTAGAAGCATTTTTTTATTTTGGGAATTTTTTTTCATTTTGAAAAAATTTCCAAATTTTCAGGTAATGCTTGGCAGTGAGATTAGAGAGAGTAGGGGAACCCACCATATCAAGGACAGCAATTTGTGTGGAACCACCCTGGATATGTGATTCATTCTGTATACAAGGGCGAAGAACGTTCCTATACAGAGCTAGCAAATGTGGTGGTGACCCTCGCCCAAACACATTGAGGTATGAGCTCTAAAAACCACTTGACGAAAATACACAAAAACATTTCAAATTTTTGATAAATGTGCATGGTTATATGCGTTTCTATAACTCATATCAAAATGCTGAATTGATTGTTTTTTTTTCCTTACTGTCAGTGGCGGGGTTCCGAAAAACCTCATTGAACTTCTTTAACAAGATGAACCACAATGCAAAAAAAAAAAAATGTTTGTTTGTTTATTATTAGTATAATATTTTAGTTTTTATACATTTAATATATATACTATATTATTATATTATTATAATATAATTTATAATATATATAGTAGAGTACTTCAATCATATTTCGTATGTGCTAGAAGTAACGTTGCTCCGCATGTATAATTTCTAGCACTTCTACGCATGCACTATGCTACAATCTAGAAATTACCGAATAGGTGTCTACCTCTTATGTTTTAAGTATATAGGGGAGTTGATTGTCATGGTTTATAAACAGCATTTGTGGCACACTGACCTGTTTAATACCACCATTTATTTTAATGCTCTACTAATGGTAAATCGTATGTCACGGATATGATATATAAGTTATTGATTAGTAATTAGATCGTTCCCAGTGGTTTATGAGATGCCAATACTAAATCACTTACCATGATTTAGCTTCAGATTGTTACGTACCCCCTATAATCGACATAAAACGCGAATCTTTTCAATCCTTTTATTTCGGAATCTAGAGAGGACGAGCTTGGTGTTGGTTAGTAGTTTTGAGGTATGCATGAAGTCGATTCTCCGCTATTTGACGAGTGGGTCGTCTTCACTTTGAGGTTTAGAACGCATACAAACACGGCGTATTTTCCAGAGTTTCTGGGTTTCTGAAGTGAGATTCGTGTCCATCTTACATTATTTGATCATGCGAAATGTTGTCAGAAAGTTATTCAGGAGTTTATGGAAGGGTGGTAATCAGGGAAAGAATTTTCCTGATTAAACACACCAATTTTTTATGTATTTATTCATCTATAGAAATATTTTCAGTAATTTGTTCGTTGTTGAAGTTACAAAAGTTAAAAGTTGTTACCAAAAAAAAACTTTTCTAATTAACTGTTGTAGAGATTAACAGGTGCTAGTGAAAAACTGGCCAAAAAATTTTTTTTTTTAAATATATATAGTATATAAAATAAACTAGATTTTTTGAATATTTTCTTCAAATTATTTTAATATTATTTCTATTTGATGTTGATATTCTTGTGTAGAAAAATAAAAAAAAAAGATTTTAAATATTTGATAATATAAACTCTTGTATAGTAAAAGTTGTGTATATTAATCGGAAAAAAATGTGCATATTGAATAGGGTATTGTTCATTAAAGTTTATTTAACATTGGTATTGAAACCCGGGGCAATTTCAGTTTCATGCATATCCCCCCCACCCCTCACCCTTGACTGGGTGGCTAATGACTCAGTAAGATGGGGAATCGACTGCAGAGGTCATTGGAACTGCCATATATGAACATTACCCGACAACGACAGAAACAAAAAGGTATCTTAAAAAATTGCTAAAGGGTGCCAGATTTAACACAGATCAGCTCAGATCTGACAATCAGCTAATTATTTCTTGCTTACTAATAATACGTTAGGGAGCTCATATTCAGCTAGTTTCAACCAAAAATGGGTAAAAGCGATTTTAAATATATTTTTATTTAGGTTTTTTTTCATAAATTTGCCAAAGATTTTTTTTTTCACTTTTTTTAGAAATTTTTAAAAAGTTTATTATTATATTTTTTAATTTCTTAACCAGTTTTGGTGACCATGTTATATTATAATCTATGAACTAATTTTGTAGAGTGTTATGGTTTTTAAGTTAGTTACTTAACAAACAAAAAAGCCAATTTTTTCCTGAAATTGCCTCGGTTGACGGTACTTAATTTATTTAATAATTTCTTCTTTTTTTTACTATTTTAATAATATTCTTTCATATATAGTGTTTAAAAAAATTTAAAGCTAAAATGATTGGAAATATTATTGGTCATGTTGTGGGAGTTAGTAAGTGGGTTTTTTTTTGTTACATTGGTTTTTATTTTGTACATGTTTGTTTTTTTTTTATTAAATATATTAGAAAAGTTTTATAAAGAATGTTATTTATTTTCCTGTGGATATTATAAGCCTATGGGCCTATGATTTAAGATTATTATATAAAGTAATTGATGTCACAATAGTTTAATAGTTATAAGCAAACTTGAAAAATGTTTTTTTTTGTGTAACGCACTCAATATATATATATATATATATATATATATATATATATATATATATATATAATATATATATATATATATTTTACTATTTTTTATATATAATATATATTAGATTTTTTTTTTTGCACATAGAAAAATCTTTTACTTAAATTTAAATTGTGGAAAGAAAATATTTAAGTTAGAAAAGTAATGATTGAAAATTTCTCGTGAAATGTTTCTTTCTTTATAAGAAAAGCTTGATTAAGCTGAAATAATTTATTATAAATAATATAAAAAAAAAAGACTTAATTAACTTTCCTGAACTTAGAATATTTTTAGTTGAACTTATTGAACTTCTTGGGAAGTTTTTAACTTTACCTTCCAACATTTTTTAGATAAATACCAATATTTATGTAAATTTTACTATTATATATCATATATTTTATTATATATAATAAATTATTATATATATACTATAATATATTATATATATATATCTTATATAGTATTAAAATATATATATATTTGTGTACAGGGATGGGGAGTACAAGAGTTCGGGGTCGAGCGCTTTATCAGGGGTAAGGCAGTCGATAAGTCGGGAGTTGATTGTTCCAAAAAGATTTGTGAGTCGGGAGTCAGGGAGTCGATATAAAAAAAAAGACTCCTTTCGACTCCCAAACAATTTTTTGTATAAACTTTTCAACAAAATGTCACACCAAAATTTGGAAAAACTTAATTGAAATTTTTATTATAAATAGACGTACATTTTTTTTTATTTTGAATTTGTTTGTATTTATTATGTATTTGTTGTAACACAATTTTAACGAATAAGTTCAAAAGGCGCGTTGAAACAAGTGAGTCGTTGAGGAAAATATTAATTACCGCGAAGAAATTTGCCCTTCAATGACAAAACTCAAAGCCATTCTTATCAGAAATAAAAAATTTATTGCATGATGATATAACCAGCCTTCACAATCATGAAGAGCAGGGAGCTCGAGAGACTTGTTGCTCGTCTTCAAACCAAAATTCTATTCTAGTAGAAAATATTTTTTTTTTGTAGAGAGATGATGTTCCCAACTTCATACAGGAAAATAGATACGATATATGGATTAAGTTAAATATTCAAAGTGAGTCATTATTTTCTTAATATTCTACTGACTTACTGCCATTTTGAAAAATTGGTATCTTATGTATGTTCATTGCATATATAATTATTGATTTATTATATATTATATATATATTATATTATATATAATTATTAATATATAATATAATATATTATATAATTCTATAATGCACAACTATATATAAAGAAATTTTGCATAAATTCGATGTTCAAATTATTATGAGTAGTTTTCCAATCTTACTATTTGAGATATGAGTTAACTTTATTCAATAATTAATGTAGTGATTAAGCACTAGTGATGAATACATGCAGCGTATATTATATTTTTGGTTGGTACTTTGGTGGGTTAAAAAGGCCGGAAAATTGTGTTTTAATTATAAAGTATGAGTAATTCTGGTTTGGCCGGACGAAACAAAATATCAAATCACGGTACCTCTAATAGTATAATGTGTACCGGTATGTATTCTATACTTAGGTATTTTTAATTTTATTTATTATTTAAAGTGGCCGTAGATAGTGTAGAAGCACTCACAGCATAACAAAGCGAGGGATTCCAGGTTCGCACTGTTATGGTGGTGTAGAAGTGTGGTATTTCTCCTTGGGCTTGGCGCTTCGTCCTGCTCACACATATAATTAGTTATTACCCCTCTTGATTATAAGCTCTGCCTGTGGCTAGTGCGTTTATATGTAATAAAAAGTAAATTTATTACAACTCAAGACAGTTCCAAAACATGTGTACATATTTTATATACTATGTTAAGAACTAAAATTCATACATATGTTTATTGTCAAAATATGGTATTTATATGACTTGCAAACTGCTCTTGCTCGTTGAAACATGTTATTAAATTTCTTCAAACTGCCATCGACATGACTTTTCCATGCATGTTTTTCGAAATACTGTTAAACCTTTATATTCTTTTTTTTCATGTAATTTAAAAGAGGTTTTTAAAATTGTAACAATTATTGTTAATGTAAAAGGTATGAAAAAAATTGATCATTGGTTAATTTGTGGTAGAATCTGTTTTATATATATAATCTTTATTATTTTTTTTTATATATAGTATATATATATATATAATATATAATAATATATATATATATAGTATATAGTATATTATAATATATACTATATATATATATTTATATAATATAGTATTTATATATCATTATATTATATTATGGTATACTATATATATATAAGATTATTATATATATTTATAATACTACTTATATACTATATTTATATTATATATATATTATTATATATATTTATTATATTATATATATTTATTCATATATATTATATATATATTTAATATATATCATATATTTATATTAATATATATAGTAGTAATATAAATATAAGATCCGTTGGCATTGGGGTAAAAAAAGGGTAAGATTTTTTAAGTATATCGGCAATTTAAATTCGCAAAGTATTTCCTTTAATAATATAATATAATCTTTTTTTTTTCCTAATATAGAAAATATAAACTGTTACTATAAATGACTTTAGAAAAAAAGAACAGAAAAGACTTTTATACAGTTTTTAAAGAACGTTTTAAAAAAAAAGAGGCATAGCAAATTTCATCTGGTTTAAAAGGGAAAGTTGCTGGCGTAAAAAGAATTCCAGTGTTTATGGATATATATATATAATATATATATATATATATATAATATATATATATATATATATTATATTATATTATAATACTATATATATAATATATTAATATATATATATATATAATATATATATATAATATATTTACATATATATATATACTATATAATAGTATATATACCGTATATATATTAAGTACGATATTTTGGGTGCGATTATCGATTGTTTAAAACGATATCGAAATTAATAAATATTCATCTCCTGAGTCGCATAGAGCTTAATTTTTTTTTTACAATTTGATTTGTCAATGATACTGTTATGTCCTCGTTTTTCGGCTCCTTAAGGCCAGACACCCTTTTGCAATTTGCCACACTACTCAGTCTTCTTAGGAATTTAATTGTGGTTAGGTGTATTTCGCTCTATAGGCTGAAATTTTCAACTAGTATAGTAGCAGTTGATACACTTTTTCTACTGAATTCAACTACAAGGCCACATATGCAATTTGGCTCTCACATATACGTGTAACATAAACTTCTAGTTTGGGTTCTTTATGCTTGCACCAGTCTATAGTTCTTGTTCACATTTCGGTGCAATAAGTATTTCAGTATGTCTAAGATAGAAATGGAAAATGTTGCTGGAATCGGTAGATGACTGAATGCGATGCAAATAATTAGGTTGAATCCCTTTTCCTGATCTTATTTAGCGATTACCCATAGACCCGACTATTTTCATATAACCAAGAAAAAAGGAAAACAGTTGTATCTTATATCTTTTAGTTGTGATATTTGCGATTTTGCTACACTTATTCTTTTATTCAGAAATAGATTCATAGCTTTGAAACCGACATCAATACTTTTCCAATTTGGTTCTACAGCTTCAATAATTTTAGAAGTATACCCTGAATTTGGTTTTTGGGTAAGGTGGTAACGTTTTTGCCATCACATTCTTTAATCATTAATTTTTTTCATGAAAGTTTGAGAGGGGGAAAAAATTAATAAGAAGGTTGCAAACTGGTTGTGGATATTGGTGGGAGAACCCAATTTGTATATTATATCTCCTCCAAGGTTAATCTAAATGCAAAGAACATGTGGATGGGGAATTGTACTCTTATGTAGTACACTGTTCTTTTGGTGTTAGGTCTAAATGCCTAAATGTAATTACTATTTGATTTATTATATCCAAAAAAATATTCCTCAAAAGCCTTTTCTGAAACAATTAATATTTGCTTTGGTGGGACCACATATGTGCGAGTTCTACCTACGCTTGTCATCTCTTGTAGAAACATAGGGGAAGCATTTCTCCAAGGCTGTTGATGCAACATATGCTTTATTTGATGTTTTCGAGGTGTTAGCAATTAACTCTTCTTCCATTACACATATAGCTTTTTTACTCCAGGAATATTTTAAGTTAGTATCGTACAAGTTTGACAATGTTGCTAGGGTCCACGTTGAACAACGTAAAATTGTGGAGGCATCAAAATATGTACGTCATCCGTCACAGTGATACTGCTTTTTTTCTATTAGTGTATATTGTGCTTTATAAAACAGAAGACAATGTCCGCGTATTGCATGAATTGTATGTAAAAAATTATCTCCATATTTAGGCGCTGGAAATTGGATATTTGCAATATTGCTTGTGAAAATTATTCTATCCAATATAAATTTGGATATGAAGCTCTCAGTCTCTTCTGCATCCCTAACTGATTACCAGTAGTAACGCAAGATGCTATGCACTATACTATAAATCTTTTCCCATCAAGAGGGAGAAATCCTGTACTTGCTCTCTGTTTGACCTGGAGTTTTAAACTTTCCACTTATGCACGTTTTCATAGAGTGGGGTTTGTTGGAAATACCATAGACTTGCATGACAGGCTTCTGTATAATTTATGATACCGATTGTCTATGGTCATAATAGTTCCATTTTGACAAGAAAGAAAGAAACATTTTCATTGCAATGTCATCTGCAGTTTATTCAAAAAATAATGATGATTATAATAATGGTGATTATATTGATTATCATTTATATTTATTATATTTTATAATCATCATATTTATATAATATTATATAATAATTAGTATATAGTATAGGTATATTTCTAATATATATACTATATATATGTTATTTATATATATATAAGTTATTATATAATTAAAAAAAGTAATTTAATTTATTTTAATTTATTTAAATTTATTTTTATTATTTATTTTTTGTTTATTTATTTATATATTTAAAGAGTATTTATTTATTTAAATTTATTATTTTAATATATACTACTCGTGATTTGAATCATATTCTTATATCATTCATTTATTATTTTATATTATGTATTTTATATATTTAACTTTTAAAAGATGTTTTCAAAGATTACAATTCATACGCCCATTTGGTGGTGATTGTTGGTGGTGATTTGTTACACGTTTTTAAAAATTTTCCTCAAAGCCGACGCTGTTTCTGCTAGACTACACTGGTGCAATATGAATATGTAGCCTATTGCAGAACACAAGTATGGTTATTATATGGTATTACTATATTATTTTGAGTGAAGACTATATTTTTTTATCTTAGTTTGTTACAAGCTCTACCTAAAATTACTGTCCAATTAGCTTTCAGTCTTGTGTGAATTATTTACAACAATAAATAATTAAGCAAAATACATCAC
>JABUQX010052090.1:42500-45000 GCA_015478945.1 Trachelipus rathkii
CAACATCGTCGCCCTACATCCTTGTGTATTACTAGTGGAGCACATCATGGTTTTGTGAATGTCGTGCTGACGTAGAATGGGTGGAAGGATTGTTAAAGTAATGTGAATGAAAGGACGTGGATTTAAATATTATCTTCATCAGCTGAAAATGTCAGGTTTACAGACGTCCTGTATGAGATCAGAACCCAGCGTTGGAGCAACCTAAAAGGAGAAACCAGGTGTGACGAAAGTTTGCGAAACGAAAACCTGATAAAGTTAGCTTAATTGGAAAGAGTCAAAAATTTTTTTTAAAATTTTTGGATTTGGCCGCCGCTAACAATTGAATTAAACATCTCGTGTAGGTCGCGAGCAACAGCCGGTAAGACACAGATGGAGAGTTGGTCCCAGTTTATCAGGTTCCCGGATGACCGCAACCGATGGAAAGAAGTTGTACCTAGGACTCCGCTAGACGTACTTGTGTCGCATCTAGATTGCTATGCGTGGATTTATTATTGGTAATGCTGGCTCTTACATGACTTATGAAGATCGTTTCCGGAGGGACAGGGGAGGTCTATTCTTCCCGAAAAGGGGTTCAACAACAGCTTGGAGCTCTTCCTCCCGGAGTTTGCGATCGTCGACGATCATGGAGCGCTTGAATAAAGTCTTGAATCTGGCTCTTCTATTGGATATGTTAATAATATAAGTTGTATAACTAATTATAATTATAATATTTTTTGGTTTAATTGATGCAGACTTTATAGTTACATGATGGTGATAATAAATTGATGTTTTAATGATTGTGGAACTTTTGTTTATTACTCTCATTAGAGAATTCTCAAGTTTGAAAAAATAACCCTATTACAACACACCACAACCACCACACACAAAACATATATAATATATTATATATATATAATAATATAATATATAAATATAATAATATAATATAATATATATATATATATATAATATATATTATATATATATATTCTTTTGAATATAACTTTCCCCGTGGAGAGGAGAAAAAAAAACTTGAACGTTTTATTTTTACAAAATTAATTTCCAACTCATGTCCAAATCGTGTTTACTTCCCAAATGTAATACAAATATTATTGGCTAAAAGAAGCATAAAGTTTTGAAACTTGTTTAATTACTTTAAACCCACTTTGCAGGTTTAAACACTTTTACTCTCGAGCCATTTAAAAAATAAAAAGCCTTGAGTTTTTCAAACATGAGCTTTCTCCCCTCATATATATTATATATATATATATATATATTATATATTATATATATATATATATATATATATATATTATATAATATATATATAAGATATATAGAATATATATATATATATATGATATTTTAGGGGAGGGTGTGTGTGGTGTGTTCATCCCGCTTAATCGATTGACGTTATGTATATATCTATATAACAATAATCTTTGTGGCTTTAAGAGTAAAGATGAACCGAAACTTTCCAAGGTTTTATTGCGCTGGTATAATTGAAGTGAAATGATATTTGATCTTGTCATTGTCTAAAGTTTTTAATTCAAAATCTCTGTGAAGGGGACACACAATTAGTTGAATTAAAGAAACCTAAATGAAGATATGTACGGAAGCAGTATATATATATATAATATATATATATATATTATAATATATATATAATATATATATATATAATATATATATATATATATATATAAATATATATATATATAATATATATATCAGATATTATATATAAAATATATTATATATATATATTATATATTATATAATATATATATATATATATAATATATATATAATATAAATATAATATATAAATATATAATTATATATATATATATATAATTTATATATATATATATGTAGGCATTAAATGTATTAAAATAAAATTCTCAATTTATTAAGACATTTATGAATACATAATCATAAAATTTGTATTCATCATTTTAGCTTCTTTGTCTTTAGTCCTAAAATGAAAGTAATAGTATTCATCCGAAGACATTTATTGGCTTCAAAGCTAATTTGATTGCAAGCCACGGCTCTCTCCCTTCTTCGGGAGTTGATCGGAGCGTCGATAATTCCTCAGGGCATTGTTTTGGGCATGAGGAACAAGATAAGGTTGGAGGAAAGGTTCATAAAGATGGTAAAATGTATCTTATTCATAAAGAGAAATAAAATGTATCTTATTTTTTTTTTAGGAGAATAGAATGTATCTTATGTATTTTATTCATTAAGAGTATAAAATGTATTTTATTAATAAAGGGAATAAAATGTATATTATTCAAAATTTATCTTATTCATTAAAGGGGTAAAATGTATCTTACTCATAATGAAAATAAAATGTATCTTATTTTTTTTTTAGGAGAATAGAATGTATCTTATGTATTTTATTCATTAAGAGTATAAAATGTATTTCATTAATAAAGGGAATAAAATTTATCTTATTCAAAATTTATCTTATTCATTAAAGAGGTAAAATGTATCTTACTCATAAAGAAAATAAAATGTA
>JABUQX010052090.1:47500-50000 GCA_015478945.1 Trachelipus rathkii
TAATAATAATAATAATAATAATAATAATAATAATAATAATAATATAATAATAATAATAATAATATTAATAATAATAATAGTAATAATAATAATATTAATAATAATAATAATAATAATAATAATAATAATAATAATTAATAATAATAATAATTAATACATTAATAATAATAATAATAATAATAGAATAACACAATGTGACAAAGTAACTTATTAAAAAAAACTAACCATGGAAGAAAATGACAACCTAAAATAATATTTTCAAAAAAAAAAAAAAAAAAAAAAAAAAAGAAATAAAAAAAAAATTATTTCCCCATCATAAACAAACGTTCTATTTGACTTTATCAGAAGCACGCAAACATGCGAAAATCTGATCATACATTTTAAACATGTTCATATATACAAATCTGTTGAAAAGTATATACTGGTTTAATGTATTATAATAAAAAGTATGCGTTTGCTAGTTAATGAAGATGTAAGAAACATACAAACTTACATGCATGACGCACAATATAAAGTGTAAACATAAAATGCATACATACTTGCGTAAATACTTAAAATGTATGTATTTCGAATGGTGTAAAGGTCTTGCAATTCTGAATGGAAATAGAATATTATAAATGCATTTATAAGACCGTGACGTTTATATAAAGATATCCGAGTATTAAATGCGAGTATTAATAATCTTAGAATGTTTGTAAAGACCACTAAATGTGTTTTTAAAGTTTATGGTAGGACCTAAGCTTATTTAATTGAGCAAACGAGCTTTTAAGCCGTAAGTTTGCATCTTAAGAAGGTGTGGATATTAGATGCAAACCACAACAAACGGGAATGGTATTGACCATTATCGTAAAAAAAATTCAAATAATTACCCAAAATGATGATTTCAAAGAAAAGGAAAGTTGAAAGAATAAGTTGAGAGATAGGATAATCAGCAATCTCCCTCCTAGAATAGGGAAATGCCAGTGAGATGTGCACTTTAAAAAAAAAAAACTAACCTAACCTAATTTAACCTAACTTAACCTAATTTAACCTAACCTAACCTGACCTAACCTAACCTAACCTAACCTAAAGTAACCTAACCTAACCTAACCTAACCTAAACCTAACCTAACTAACCTAACCTAACCTAACCTACCTAACCTAACCGTCTTTGCTTGACAGATGCAAAAATATATTATATATTATATATATAATATATCTGTCTTTGTGTATCTTTTTACATATATATATAATATATATATATATATATATATATATATATATATATATATTCACCTTATTTTTCACCTCCCCCTCGGTAGATGCATTAACCTTCAGTGTCGCCTCTGCAAACCTCCTCCAGTGGCTTTATCTCGTACGATTTTTTCTTCTCCTCCACATGCCCCCAAGACACTTCGCTCTACGTTCATCTGCATCTTTCACGGCCGTTCCTTCCATCCTTTTCTTCGTTCTGCCCCGCAGGTCTACGGCCCACTGGCGTCCATTCCAGCATCTTTCTTGGTCCAGTTCCCTCTTCCATTCTCTTCAGGTGCCCATACCATCTCAGTTGATTCTGTTGTATATGTTTAGTTATTGATCCAATTCTCAGCTCTCTCCGTATTTCCTCACTTCTCCGCCTATCTCTCAGGGTAACTCCCTCAATCAATCTCAGCACCCTCATCTCCGCCGCCTCCACTCTTCTCATTTGTGTTGTGTTCAGTGCCCAGCATTCCGATCCGTTACACTAGTAATGGTTGTTTCTCCATTATGTTTTTGTATATCGATTCATTTTACTTCTTTTGGTTATAGCTGTTTCTTTCAGTACTGGGTATAATGCTCCTACGTTCTGAGAGAACTTCTTTATCCTCTCGCCTATCTCCCCTCCCTGACCTCCTCTCCCCTCCATCATCACTCCCAAGTATTTGAATTTATCCACCTGCTGTAGTCCTCTTCCTTCTATATTGATGTTCAATTCTGTTCTTTCTCTAGCTATTCTCATTACCTCCGTCTTCTCCGTGTTCATCTTCATACCGATTTCTCCCATTTGGACATTCCATCTGTTCAACATTTCCTGCAGATCCGCCCCCTCCCCTGCTATCAATGCTGCATCATCTGCGTATAGTAGTGTGTCACGAAAAGAAATCCACTAGTCTCTTCTAATTAAGGCATTGTAATCATATATATATATATATATATATATAATAATATATATAATATATAGTATATAATTATATATTATATATATATATATATTAAATATATATAATATATATATATATATAATATATATTTATATATATATATATATAATATATATATATATATAATATATTATATATATATATATATATATATATATATATATTATATATATATATATATATATATATATATATTTATATATATAGATATAATATATATATATATATATATAGTATATTATATATATGATATATATAATATATAAGAAATATATATATTTCATAGTATATATATATATATATATAAATATAATATAATAT
>JABUQX010052091.1:0-28072 GCA_015478945.1 Trachelipus rathkii
ATCTATTGATTAAGGTCAAATTTTTACTAAAATTGTAACGTTTTACATACCCTAAAGCAGTAAATCATAAATCAAACCACTATCCAACCTCCCTCCTGACAACCGTGATCTATTTGATCTATTGATTAAGGTAAATTTTTTACTAAAAATTGTAACGTTTTACATACCTAAAGCAGTAAATCACTATATCAAACCACTATCCAACCTCCCTCCTGACCACCAGTGATCTAATTGATCCTATTGATTAAGGCAAATTTTTACTAAAATTGTAAAGTTTTACATAACCTAATATCAGTAAATCAGTAATCAAACCCCCATCCGCTAGCCATCCGGCACCCAAGACCATATCCTTGATTATTGATGCTATTGATCTATTGATATAAAATTCACATTTCGAGTATGCATTTTGGATAAACATACAGTAAAGTCAAGTTCTTTATACAAAGATCAATCACTATATGTCAACGTAACAAATTTTTTACATTAATAAAGCTACTCCACAAAAACAAAAAAAAAAACCAACAACATATCACACAGCAAACAATCTCCAAACCTCAAAACCCACTCAAAAAAACAAACCAACAACTAATACCAACAACACATAACATATATCCAGATTAATACACCACACAAAAAGAATACAAAAAAAAAATAAATACAAAATAAAACAAAAACCAAAATTATAACCCACCAAAACCCAAAAAAATAATAAAAAAAAAAAAAATAAATAAAAAAAAAAAAATAAAAAAAAAAAATAAGATAAAATATAAAAATAAAAAAAAATCACAAAATAGCATAGCATACAAAACCTGAAACTAAAGACAATAATGCACAAAGACAACAACCTCAACAAATTACAACCACAAATAAGCCAGTCAACATAACAAAGTTCAACACTATAAATCTATAAATAAACCAACCACCAGGTAATAAAGGCAGACATTAAATACGCTACACTGAAACAAACGCTACTACATCTTACTTCTATTCAAGCATAACTCATAACATACTTACGTAATACATCTACAACATAAACAGTACATTTAGATAAAACTAAAATTTTCCTCACACATATCAGGTTTACACACTTATAATATTCAGATAGGAAAAAGTTCCAAATAAGTGGATATTACTAACAGTAACATAAGTTTTACACATTAATAAGATTACTTAGCATCTCTAAACTAAAGAAATATACACAAAGACAAAACACCCTGAACAACCACAATCTTAACAACAAATAACTCGTTACCATATAAACACAAACAGTTACCAAACACTCTAAAACACAGATAATAAGACACACCTAACACTCGTATGCAAAACGATAAACACTCCATTCTACCTTCAGCATATCTCTAAACATATATATACTGTATAAAATCTTACAAAAAAAATTCTGAAACAGTAATACTATTTAAACCTAAAATTTCTCACAAACATTTAGATTAAAAAGTTATCATATACTTAAATAAATCACGATATACTCTTAAACATAAATGGTTTCCACATCAATATAAGCTAACATAGTACGTAACATGAAACTAAGAAAATAAATCTTGTATTAATAATTTAAAAACAAAAAAATTTAACATAAACTCAGTACTAACCATAACAATAAATACCATAATGGGTATAAAGACAAATACATACAGTAAGTTTTACCCTCTGTAAAAGCTTAAACATGTAACATAACATACTTAACACACAACACAGACGAATAAACAGCTATCATTAACAACATTGTTTCAATAAAGCGAGCGAACTTACAGAGGGAAAGATAAAACAAGTTTTTCATTTTATAACAATTAAAATTTTCCATTGTATAAACACTACGTTATATTAAATACACTTAAAAAAACATGTATAAATTACATAAAAAAACTGTTTATTTTATAAATATTTAATTCATCTAAATAGTAGAACATAGGATCAAGTTGGGTAAGTCTATATATCTCTCTATAAAATTCACACCCTTTGAAAAAGTAGATTGTAGCTTTATAAAAATAGCCATTCAGTAGCAACTAAACATTTTTTCAGCATATTATTGAATTCGGACAGAACATCTCATTCTCATCATACAAAAGAGAAGTAAATTCATCCAAGCTGAAAGTTATTTAAGCTTCCTGTATAACAAGTAATTAATATAATTAAAAATAATACGGGAAACCACATGTTTGGGTATGTAAATATCATAGATTACACCATGTGCTATAAGTATTAAGTCCTCAAGGTATGTCACATCGTTAAGATGCATATATGTTAATATAAATAATAATATCCGTTATATTTATTTAGCATAGCTGTAACTAATTTCTCAGAAATCGACACCATCTGATGATAAACCTAACATGTATGTCTGAAGGTACAAAAAAAAAAACCCAACAAATTACATCAATCGAATGGGATATTCACAGTAGTATAGCGTACATCCAAGAGGTTGTTAACATGTCACCAACACGACAAGAACCGAAAGAATCTATTCTATTAGAAACCTACTCAAGCTTATCTTTACCACTATAGATTATATACACTGCTAGTACGATTATCACCGATGACACAATAACATTTATCCTCTATCTCATCTGCTAATGCACAACTACTCTTAGAATATACTATGATGAACTCTTCAACAATAATGAATAAAGGTATCATTATTATGCAACTCTGGCATGAGAATGACAAGTCAATGTAATAGGTAAAATCCCAAAACCGGTTGAACGATTAAACTTAATACACAATCAAAGTATGCGGAATAAAAGACTCTAGCTACCTCGTAGAAACCTACTAACAACAAAGGCTTTTAGAACGATCAGACGAGGAGCCCTCTGCCATCAGTTACAAAACATTCAGAGTAACAACAATGAATACTAACCCACTACAAAATACTCATACCCAGATCACACTGCGACTTTTAATGTCTTAACATCACGATAATTGTAAATGCGAATTCTTTACATATTTCAAAACGAAATCCAGAAAAAGAAAAGTAAACACAGAATAACGACGTAAGACGACCAAACTATCAAAATAGACACAGGAGTAAACACTCTCGAAGAATAAGAAACAGGCAACAACAAAGGACACTTACTACAACCACACACAAACAACTGGTTCTCTTAAAAATTGTATGAAAGATCGAACTTCAAATCATTTTCATAAGAAACAACAACAACAACAACAACCCCCACAAAAACAAGAAACACATAGAACAATCCAGAAACAACACTAAATTCAACAATACATGAGTAACACACAAAATAGCTCACAATAAATAAACACGAAGATTAGATAGCTAAAACAGTAACAGTGTTTCATCAATATAATAAAGACATAAAATAAGCAAATAAGACCAAAGAACAAGAATTCAATATGTAACAAACAATCTTCTGTCACAAAAAACTGACAAACAAATCTCACGCAAAACAGATATACTATAAGACTATAAAAATCATATAAAAAAGCACTTACTAACAACACTTAACATACAGTAAACTACAATACACTAACATACATCAAAACACGTAATATATTCACACTTTTCAAGAAACTATATATAATCTAACATAGTCAATGTTAATTTATACATTAAAATACGTAATATTTAAACACAAAATAATTAGATCATAACCATGTCTAAGCATCATACTTGGAGCAAACAAAATACATAATATTATGCTAATAAAAAGATACAAAAAACTGCTTTTAAACAGAAATTCAACTATACGTAACTATTTAACAAAAAATTAACATCATAAAACCTCCGATATAAAATCATCACACTCCACAACGAATAATGCACAACAAACTCACAAAGATTTTAACCACACACATATTACAACATAACAAAATACAAAATTTTTTTATCACTGACACTAACATAAAAAAATAAAAGTTTTTGAAAATAAAACTATACAGTAAACCCAAAAAAGACGTATCAGTTATACTGCATTTTAAAGCAGTATCAGTAAATGCAGTATAAAAAACAACCCATTTCCCTAGCAGTCCCTTACCATCCATCCCCCATCACTATGATACTATCAGACCCTATTGATTCAGGTTCATCCCTTTCGAGTATCATAACTGGAATCAGCACAGGTAAAGAACGTATTATCTCTAACAACACCCGCTTAAACAAAGTAGACCAAATCTATCAAGATAAACCAGCATCTCGAACTATGAAATTGACACTATCATTCATCAAAAGTGTCACACGTCTGTAATAACATCATTTTGACTATGAATAAACAAGTGACATTAGCAAAATTCTTTGGCAAACCTAACATTACTCAACAAAAATTTAACCTAGACTCACGTTTCTAACACATTATCGTCAGGTAACACACAGAAATATCTTACAAAACTCATCATTTCTCTACGAAATCAGTGTTAATCTTCACCCTTGTCATAGTAAATATTAACATAACGTCCTAACTTACGAATAAACAGGCTTCATTAACCAAGAGTATCTTAAGAAACCACTACCTCCCGAGGAAAACCCAAGGGGGATGCGCCCTTGAAAGGGTAATGAATCTTGAGAGGGGGAATCCCCCGAAGGGGTGTAAGCGGGCATTACCCCTCGAAGGAGGGGTAATGCCTCAGCCCTTCGGGCTGAAGCCCAAAGCCCGCTTACACCCTTTCGGGGTGATCCCAAGCAACACATTACCTTTCAAGGGGCGCATCCCCTTGGGTTTCTCTCGGGAGGTGATGTGTTGCTTTTAGATACTCTTGGTTAATGAAAACTGTTTTATTCGTCAAGTTAGGTACGTTATGTTAAATATTACTATGACGGGTGAAACTTAACACTGATTTTTGGTAGAGAAATGATAGTTTTGTTAAGATATTAACTCGTTACCTGACCGATAATGTGTTAGAAACGTGAGTCTAGGTTAAGTTTTTTGTTGAGTAATGTCAGGTTTGCCCGAGGATTTTGCTAATGTCTACGTTTATTACATAGTTAAATGATGTTATAACTGAACGTGTGACACTTTGATGAGATAGTGGTCAATTCATAGTTTCGAGATGCTGGTATTTTGATAGATTGGTCACTTTGTAAAGGGATTTTGTTAGATAATACGTCCTTTTACCTGTTTGCTGATCCAAGAATGATAGTCGAAAGATGACTTGAATCAAGGGTCGTAAGATCATAGACGGGATGGATGGGTAGGGGACGGCAGATGGGGTGGTTTGATTTACTGATTTTTACTGATTTTACTGCTTTAAAATCACAGTAACTACTTACGCTTTACTGTATATTTTATTCAAAGAACTTATTTTTACTGTTATGTCAGGATAAAAATTTTTTATTTATTCATGTTGGTTAAAACTTTGTATGTTTGCAATTATTCGTTTGGGATTATGATCATTTAGACGAGGTTATGATGAAATTTTTGTTAATATTACGATGTTGATGTAAAACATTTGTTACATTAGCAATATATTTGTTGTCAGTATGATGCTTAGACATGGTTATGCTAAATTTTTTGTTAAATATTTCTATTAATGTTAAATTAACATTGACATGTTAGAGATATGCTTGAAAGTGTGAATAGGTTACGTTTTGTATTGAAGTGTTATCTAGTTTATGTTGTTAAGGCGGAAAAGCTTTGTTTTAATGTTAATAGTTTACATTCGTGCGTAAGTGTGTCAGGTTTTTGCCATTGGTACAATATATTCTTGGTTCTGGTCATGCTATTGTTAGCTTTATTAAATGTGAAAACACTGTTACGTTAGCACATATTCGTTAATTAGTATATAAAGAACTTATTTTGTACCTATGTTATGTTGTTGTTGTTGTTGTTGTTGTTGTTGTTCTTGTGTTTGTTGTTTGTTGTTGTTGTTGTTGTTGTTGTTCTTGTTGTTCTTGTTGTTGTAGTTTGTTGTTTTTTGTTGTTGTTGTTGCTTGTTGTTGTTGTTTGTTGTTTGTTGTGTTGTTGTTGTTGTTGTTGTTTGTTGTTGTTGTTGTTAACGAGAATATATACCCTTTTTGAGTTGATATGGGTTCGTTCGTACGTCGTATTCTTGTTTACTTTCTTCTGATTGGCTGAAAGAAAGAATGCTCATTACATTTAAGGGTTGTTTACGCATACGATTTCCGTCAGTAAGACATTTTTCGCTGTGCTGGTACGATGGCATCTCCTCGCATCTCTAAACCTGTTGTTGATATTTTCACGAGGATTCGTTATTCCCAACGATGTGTCATTTATATTTAATCGTCAACCGGATGGATACCGAAACATTGCTTGTATTCCATGCAGAGGTTCAAATAATAGACCTTTATTCATTTGTGTTGAAGAGTTCATCAGGATTATCAATATTGCAGCAGGAAGGATAGAGGATAAATGTGTGTCATCTGGTATATCGACTAGCAGTGAAATATCTAACTGGAAAGATAACGTGAGAGGTTCTAATAGAATAGACGTTGTGTTCTCGTCGTGTGACGATGTTAAAACCCTTGATGTACGCATCTACTGGAGACCGATCGATGGGGCTACCTTCTGGCGTTCAATAATAGGTTTCACAGTTCGAACATCTGAAAATATTACAGCATTGCTTAAAATAAAAAACGAATTAACATCGCATCTTAACGATGTTGATATACTTGAGGACTTAATACTTATAGCACATGGTGTAATCTATGATATTTACACCAAAACATGTGGTTTCCCGTATAATACTGTATACAGGAATGCTTTAATAACTTTCAGCTTGGATGAATTTACTTCTCTTTTGTATGAGAGAATGAGTGCTGCCGAATCAAAATATGCTGAAAAATGGTTTAGTGCTGCTGAAGGCATTTATAGCTACATCTTTCAAGGGTGTTGAATTTTTTAGAGAGATATTAGAACTTACCCAACTTGTCTATGTTCTCTGATTAGCATGAAATTAATTATTTAAAATAAACATGTTTTTTTATGTATTTATTTTTTTATGTATTAATATAACGCTCTTTTCAATAGTTATAATATGTTTATTAAAAATGAAAACTTGTTTTCTTCTCGTAAGTTCGCTTTTATTGACTATGTGTTAATGATAGCTGTTTATTCGTCTGTTTGTTGTGTGTTTAAGTATGCTATGTTCATAGTTTAGCTTTTCAGAGGGTAAACACTTTACTTTGTTTGTCCTTACCCATTAGGTATTATGATGGTTAGGTACGGTTTTATGTTAATTTTTTGTTAAATATTACAGATTATTTTCTTTAGTTCATGTTACGTCATGTTAGCTTTATTGATGTGAAACCTTTTTATGTTAGAGTATATTCGTTGATTAGTATGATAATTAACACAATGTTGTGAGAAATTTTAGTTAAATGTTACTGTGTCGAGTGTAAGATTAACGTTAATATGTTAGAATTATCGTTGAAAAAGTAAGAATAGGTTACGTTTGCAACCATGTTAGTTGCTTTACTGGTGTTAAAGTGTGGACTTTGTTAATGTTACAGTTTTTTGTGTTTAAGATGTGTCAGGTTTTGGTGTTGTGTATTAAAATTCTTAGTTTAGATGATGCTAAGTAATCTTTATTAATGTGAAAACTTTGTTACGTTAGACAATACTTTCGCTGCTCTTATGATAATAACGCAATGTTGTGAGAATTTTAGCTAATGTTACTGTGTTTAGTGTAAGATTAACGTTAATATGTTAGAGTTATGCTTGAAAAAGTAAGATTGGGTTACGTTTTGCATACCATGTTAGTTGCTTTACCTGGTGTTAAGTGTGGAAACTTTGTTAATGTTGACTGCTTATCTTTGTGTGTAGGTTGTGTTAGGTTTGTCTTTGTGCATTATTTTCTTAGTAGTTGATGCTATGCTAGCTTTATTAATGTGAAAACTTTGTTAGTTGACATATATTGATTGATCTTTGTATAAAGAACTTGACTTTTCATATTTTTATCCAAATGATACTCGAAATATGCTATTTAATCAATAGATCATAGATCAATAGATCAAGGATGGTCATGGGTGGCCGGATGCTGGCGGGATGGGGTTTGATTTACTGATTTACTGATTTAGGTTATGTAAAACGTTACAATTTTAGTAAAAATTTTGACCTTAATCAATAGATCAATAGATCACTGGTGTCAGGAGGGAGGTTGGATAGTGGTTTTATTTACTGATTTACTGTTTAGGGTATGTAAAACGTTACAAAATTTTTAGTAAAAATTTGACCTTAATCAAGAGATCAATAGATCACAGGTGGTCAGGAGGGAGGTTGGATAGTGGTTTGATTTAGTGATTTTACTGCTTTAGGGTATGTAAAAGCGTAAAAATTTAAGTAAAAATTTGACCTTCAATCTAATAGATCAATAGATCCATCAGGTGGTAGGAGTGGAGGTTGGATTAGTGGTTTGATTAGTGATTTTACTGCTTTAGGGTATGTAAACGTTTACAATTTTAGTAAAAATTTGACTTAATCAATAGATCAAATAGATCACGGAGGGTCAGGAGGGAGGTTGGATAGTGGTTTGATTACTGATTTATGCTTTAGGGTATGTAAAACGTAAATTTGTTAAGTTATAAACAAAAGAATAAAAATTTTTTTATTTATTTATTTAAATTTTTATTTTTTTCTTCTGCATCGAGGATACATCATAAGAAAGATGTATACCAAGTTTGTTGTTCTACGTCAATATTTCAGGTTTGTGGGGCTGGTGACCCCCCTTTTGATGTGTAACGGCTTAATTTAACATTACGATATGGGTACGCTTATATGAAAGGTATATACGAGTTTCATCGTTCTAGGTCAATATTTCAGGTTGGGGTCCCAGAGACCCCATTTAGGCTGTGTACGGTTATTTAAACCCATATATATGATGTGAGTATCTTATATGGGTAGGTGTATACCGAGTTTCATCGTTCTAGTTCAATATTTCAGTTTTGGGGGCCGGTCCCCGATTTTGGTCAAATCGGTCATTTAACCCCGTATACACTTAAGATACAACCTAAAAAGGGCTGTATATCAAGTTTCGTTGTTCTATGTCAATATTTCAGATTTTGGGGGTGCAGTACCACCGTCTGGGGCACCCAGTCTTTTAACCCGGGGGTCATCTAAGAATACTCATCAGAGGTTATACCGAAGTTTTCATCATTCTAGGGTGGACTATTTCAGATTTGGGGGTTGGTCCCACAAATTTGGTTAAAATCGGTCATTTTACCCCGTATACACCTAAGATACAACCTAAAAGGGTTTATCAAGTTTCAGCTTTCTACATCAATAAAATTTTAAAATGTTTGGGTGGGATCCCCTCTGGGGGGATCCTAGACACCCTACACGGACTTATAACCATCATATTCGACTTCTACGACCTCAATAACCCATAAAGGAACCAACATTGTGTTATAACGACTGTTTATTAACTCGGCACCGCAGTGGCTCCAGCACCGGTGCCGGAGCCAACCGGAGTCGCGGCCGGAGTCGAACCCTGCGGGACAGCGCAAACCTGAAGCTTGTAGTCGTGGCTTAGGGATGCGAACCAAAGATGAATGAACGCAATGTCACACATTGAATCGGTGTTGATTTCGATGGTAAAGAAGGCGTTGACTGAGGAGATGTAGAAGGTGACGAAGGATACATAGAAGGGATATTAACAACTGCAGATAACACCTAACGGTGTTACTCCTTCGTGTAATAATAATAATTAATAATAACTAATAATAATAATAATAATATAATAATAATAATATAATAATAAATAATAATAATAATAATAATAATAATAATCAATCAATAATAATAATAATAATAAATAATAATAATAATAATAATAATACGTAAAGGTGGATGTGCGCTCTCGCGCACTGACGTAATCTCGTATCCTACGAGATTACGTCATCACGCTCGATCCCAACTCCCGTTAGGCCTAAACTCATCCACTCAGCTCAAGCAACAAGGGCGTAAGCGCAATATCAGTGTCCACCCTCGGGGGTGACCACCCTCTATATACATCCTACAGACTTGAAATTTACCACGGATTCGAGCTATCCATATATAGATTCATATTCACAGTTAAAGCAAAATGCTCTATCCTTCATATCGAAAAGGGTGCAGGATACCAAAGTTTTTTCCGTGCACTATATATATATATATATATTATATATATATTATATATATAATATATATATATATATGTATAATAATTATTATATAGTATTTATAGTAAATATAATATATATATACATATATATAAATATATATATATAATATATATATATATATATATATATATATATTATATATATATATTATATATATATATATATATATATAGTATATATATTATATATATTATATATATATATATATATATATATATATATATATATATTTATATATATATATATATATTTATATATTTATATTTATGTTTATTTATTTTGATTTATATATATATATATATTTATATAAATATATAATATATATATATATATATATATATATATATAATATAGTTACCACACGATAACACACACACACACACATTATATATATATATATATAATATATATATATATATATATATATATATATATATATATAATATATATATATAAATTATATATATATATATAATATTAGTATATATATATATATATATATAATATTAATATATATTTTACTTGATTTAATAATTTGATAATGTTAAAATAACTTATTTTTGAAAAATTTTTATTGTCATGGCTTGGGCCGATGGGAAAGTTTGAATGGGCCGATGCGGCCATGGGCCGCGTGTTTGATGCATCCTGTTCATAGATAAAGCGGATAAGCTAAAAAAAAAACTTAGAAATTGCTTAAGGAGGACGCTTCATCCATTTAAAAATGGATACTTACACATGGGCAAAGTTAAATTATTTTGCTATTAATATTAGGATTTGTGGACGAAGATAAAAACAAATATTGCTAAAACGTTAGAACTTAAAGATACAAGTTCGCAACATTCATACGAATATAATCAAGAACTTTTAATTGATGTTTTAAAGAATTCGAAATAATTAGAAGAGGCAAGTAATTAGCTTAGTTACGGATAACGCATCAAATTTGATCAGTACGATTGAAAAATTAAATAAGGATAATGAGGAATGGCACAGGAAGTTGGAAATGTGATACTGATTTTATTGAATGGCAAAACGAAGTAATAGATGTTTTCAGAATGAACTTGATAAACTATGAAAAGGCTATGTTTCCGATGACGTTAACATTGCACACATGAGGTGTGGAGTTTATACTTTACAGTTAGCAGTGCGTGATGGTCTTCGCAATATTCATACAGTAAATCTTATAGGCAAGGCGAGACAAATAGCAAAAGCAGCACGTACCTCAAAATTAATGAAAGTTCTAAAGCGTCAAGCTGGAAAAGTGGCAATCTTAGATAAAGAGACAAGATGGGGAAGTACATGTCTTATGCTCGAAAGGCTTCTTCAACTAAAAGACTATATTAGTATGATGGCTGCCGGTACTCCTGAACTTTCTCTCTCCGATAGTTAGTGGGAACAAATTGAAACCCTCAAAGAATTATTAAAACACCCATACTTTACAACAAAAAATACTCAATCAGAAGACTTGACTGCAGGAAAATTTTTATAGAGAAGGAATTTTAGCAAATGGACCAAAAAATTCCATGTAAAGAAGGGAAAAATGTTAACTGAAAACAAAATATATTTGTCGGTTCAAATTCTAGCCCCCTCTGGGCCAAACTCCACATTTCTTCCTCTCCAGGCATTCCCTTTTCTGACTCATTCCTACTTTTCTTCTGTTTCTATCCGGTCAATTCCCAACACACCTACACTATACATCCGTTTAACCGACCGTCTGTCATCCATCCTTTCCACATGACAAAACCATCTTAACGTACTTTCATTTATTCTCTCATTTACCACTTTTTTCACACCACACAACTCTCTAGTACGTTCATTCCTCATTTTATTATTCTATATTACACTCTGCATACACTATTACTATACACTGCACACTGTGTATTTATTAATGTATACCACTTAATCCTGAGCATAGTCCCACTACTATACATTAACACGGGTAAAAATACCCTCATGTAAGACTAGCGCACTCAACAATTAGTCCTTTTACTCCACCAACGATTTACTGCACCAGCCCACCTTAGTGGCCATTCACAATTTTTAATTACTACCACTTCTGCATCATCCGCTCCCTTTTTCATTCACATATATCCTAAATCTTTAAATTCAGCCTTTTTTCCAGCGCTCACCAATCTACAAACTTCACACAGAGCTCTGTCCTCCTCACAACCTAACCTTACTCTTCATCTACGTTTAACTTTCAAACCCATCCTTTAACACACCCTCCAAATCTCTCTACCAGTCTCTCAAACTCTCTTAGATTCGCCACACAAAACCAATCATCCTCATATAATAGGTAGGGCACCCTCACTCTCTTCCATTCTTCATCATTCTAAACACTATCCTTTGTCACCCATCTCTAACTTCTTTCATAACCTCATCCATATACAGATTTGATTGCCAAGGAGACATACCCACATCCTATGTCTCACGCCGCTATTAATATTAAACCAATCAACTTTCGACTATTTATTCTTTACACACTCTTCACTATTCGTCATACATACTTTTCGATTCTATTCAGAAGTTTTTATCCACGCAACACCATTATCTTAACACCTGGCCATAGAGCTTTTCCCTATTACCTATATACACCTGTTGCCATAATCCATAAATCCTAATACAATTTTATTCTTATCCTCCCTCATTATCTCATCATTTGTTTCAATGTACAATTGATGATTCCCACATCCTCTACCACTTCTAAACGCACTTGTCTTCCCCAAATCAGTTTCTTCAACTCCATTTCGACGCACTCTTTCGGAAACCAAATCCAAACAATATATCTTAAGTAAACACTCAATAAACTAATTACCTACAAAACTTACAGTTACCTTTTTCCCCCTTACCCTTATATAAGGTACTAATATTGCCCTCCTCCAATCCCCGGACCTTATCCTCCATAAACGCTTTGTTTAAAACACTTCCAAATCCAATCAATCACCATCTTACGCTATATATTATATATATATATATATATATATATATATATTATATATATATATAATTATTATATATATATTATATATATAATATATATATATATATATATATATATATTTATATATATATATATATATCATATATATATATAAATAATTGGTTTTGTGCGGTGAATCTGAAGAGAGTTTGAGAGGACTTGGTAGAAGATTTGGCAGGGTGTGTAAAGGAAGGGTTTGAAATAAACGTAGATAGAGTAAGGTTATTTTTTTGAGTGAGGACAGTCCTTGGGTGTGAAGTATGCTAGATGGTGAGCAAGCTGGAACAAGTGATGAGTTTAATATTAGGATATATATGTTGGACGAAAAGGGAATGGATGATGCGAGTGTAAGGAAAGTTGTGAATGCAGGAAGGTGGCTGGTGCAAATCCTTGGTGGATGTTAAGAGACTAAGTCTTGAGTGCGCTAGGTCTTGCATGAGGGTATGTTTTACTGTGTTAATGTAATAGTAAGTGAGACTATGGTCTGAATAAGAGTATAGATCTAAGTACAATGTGTTCAGATGGACAAACTTAGGGGCGAGTTCTCGGTGTGGAGAAGAACTTGATAAAAGAGGATGAACCTATTACAGAGTTTTATGTGTGTGAAAAAGGGAATAATTAGAGAAATATATGAAAGTACGTTTAGTGGTTTTGGTCTGTGGAAAGGATATATGATAGTCGGGTTGGTTAAGCGATGTATAGTGGTGAGTGTGTTGGGAATCGACTGGCTGGGAGACCGAAGAAAAAGTGGATTGAGTCAGCAAAAGAATGTCTGGAGGAGTGAAATGTGAGTTTGGCAGGGGCGAGAAGAAAAGTGCATAATACGGAGTAAATCTGGCAGGGTTTTGTGAGGGGTGTATGGTTGTGCCCAACTGGGCCAGATAAACCCTACATTGGGGAGATGCCATAGTGAGGGTTCCGTCGCGGTCCGTGAAGCTCCTAGGGTGGATTTCATGTGAGGCGAGCTCTCACTAACAGGTATAAGGGTTGGGTAAGGCTGGGCTTTCTTTTCGACTTGCGCATATTCTTCTACTACTTTTCTGTTTCCGGTACATGTTACGCACCTTACCCCCAGTCTTGGGAAAAAAAGGTGGTTGATGATGATTATGATATATATATATATATATATTTAATATATATATATATAATATATATATATATATATATATATATATATATATATTATATATATATATTATATATATAAATATATATTATATATATATATATAAATGACAATACTTTACAATTCATAAAGGGATTAATTTAAAATACATATATAAGAAAAAATAATATAAATTTGTAAGGAAAATGAAAAAAAAAAAAAAAAATCATATTGGCAAGTTAAAAAATGCAAAGTACTTGCAAGTACCAAGCACAAGTACCAAGTACAAAAGGCTCAAGTAACAAGTATAAGTCAAGTCACTGGTTTTGAAAACTGCAAGTACCAGTAAAGTACAAGTACTCCAAAAAATGTAACTTAAGAGTAACAAGTAACAAGTACTTGTACTTGACCCAAGCCTGGTTTCTATATCTTCTAATTTTTTAATGTTCTAATATTTTTAAAAATCACTGATTTATTCTTCTCCATTTTCTTCGTTCATTGGATCCTTTTTTTTCTTCGTGTAAGGTTTGGGTGAGGTTTGAACCATTCTTAATTTTCATAGGTCTGATGTTCCCATTTTTTTTTATCCCATATGGTCCAAGTTCCGAATTTCCGGTTCCCATTTATTTTGTCGTCGCTTCTACGTTTAGGCAATAACTAGGAAAATTTACCTCTTGACTACAATTGTTTTTTTTGTTTGTTGGTGTCTTCTTGGCAGTTGTTGTTTTTCAATTTTCACTTACTTTAATAACTAATTTCTTTATTATTTTGATTTACAGATCAAAAGGTTGGGTAATAAAAAGTCACTTAGAGGTAATCACCAAATAGATTGAAAAGGATTTATATTAAACACCAACGCAAATCCTTAATCAACTTTACTAAAATAAATTCTTGAATGGCAAAAAAACATGAAATCAAACGCAACGTTAAAAAGAGTATATTTTCTAAAGGAATATGATTACCGAGATTTTCTATAATAATAATATGGTTGCGCACGCCATATTAATAATAGTTTTATTACATTGCATTTGTGTATTTCAAAAAGTAGAAAAGCAAATTTTTAATAAAGTGGGGCGTAAAGGATCAATAAATAGTAGGTGGAGGGAAAAGAGATAATTTGAATTTTGTTAATATATAAAACATCTTTCTAAAGTTTAAGATAAATATATATACTTAATACATAATGGTAAAATATAATAAGATATTATAAGATTATATGCTCATATACAGATTATGATATTATCAGAATGTAAATTTTAAATGAATATAAATTTGGTTTTCATATGGTAAATTAAATTAAATTATAATAATATATTAAATATAAAATAATAAAATAATAATTAGTAATAATGTATTATTATTATAGTATATATATATATAATATATATATTGGTATAGATATATATTGAAAATTCTTCTAGTCTATATATTATATATATATATGATTGTTAGAAATAATATATATAATATGATTAATCCTTATCAGCATAAAATAATGCATTTTTATTTTTTTTTGAGGCAAAAAATACAAAAAGCAGGATTGAAAGGCTAATTCACTTTAATATTAGAAATTACACTAGATTGAAATAAAAGTGGTACTGATGATATATGCTAGAAGCTGCGAAATGTATGGATATTCCACACCTCATCTAGAAAAAAGTATTAGAGGGTAAAGTTAAAACTCAGGTCAAAAGCAGAAGCAGTACAAGCATCTTCTTCCTTTTAGAAGGTAAAAGAAATTATAGTCGGCAGCATTTGCGCTACTTGCTGAGTAATGGTTAGGATTTTGAGAGGGACTGAGAGCTATTTTTCAATTTTATTTGGATGAGGAATAATATGAAATTTTTCAATGTTTTTTCAAGCATTTTCCCCGGGCCTAATGGGTTAGATATTTTGTTAGAAAGATTTATAAGAATAGTAACATACTCATCATTAGGAAAAGCAAATACTAAATAGAAAGAGAGCGGTATCATGGTTTTTGGGAAGTGGGTAATTTTTGATTGCCTCCACAATAGTTTGTTTAACGTTGACTAGAACATTGTCAATTCTATGAGAATTACTTAAACAGATAGATCCTGGAGTAAAAGATGATTATATGGGAAGGAAGAAGAGTTGAAAATGTGCTTACACTCGAAAACATCAATAAGCCATTATGTTTTGGCATCAAGCTTTTGGGAGATATGCTTCCTCCTGATGTTGTCTACAAGGATGAAAGGTTAGTAGACTCGCACATTATTGGTGGTTCCCACAAATGCAAATATAATGTGTCGAAAAGTGGCTGGTTTGAGGGGAATATTTTTTTGGATTAAATAAGATCAATAGTAATTCCATTTTTTAGGCATTTAGGTACCTGAAACCCAAAAAAAGGTACTAATAAGAGACAATTTGCCATCCCACATGTCTTTGCAAGTTGTGGAGTTATGTGAGGAGTATAATATCAAATTGGTGTTTCTGCCACCCAATTCCACACACCTGTTGCAACCACTTGATGTTGCAGTTTTTCACCCTCTCAAACTATCATGGAAAAAAGTTTGTTTTGCGGCAGTTTAAGGAAGGTGATGGCAAAAACGTTACCACCTTACCCAAAAACAAATTTCCAGGGTTACTTCTAAAGTTATTGGAAGCTGTGAAGCCAAATTGGAAAAGTAATGTGATGTCTGGGTTTCAAAGCTATGGAATCTATTTTTTGAATAAAGAGAAAGTGTTAGCAAAAGTCAGCAAATAATCACCAACTAAAAGATATAAGGAAACAAATGTTAGTCAAAATTTGTAGATTATATGAAAAAAGTCAGGTTTGAAAATGTGGAAATAAGATTCAGGAAAAGGGGTCGTAAAATTAATGTTGAAGCAGGGCATGCAGTTTCATTAGAGGATTTCCAGCAGGCAGGGCCAAGTCATCATAGACATACTGAAATGGACTTATTGCAGCCTGAATGTGAAGAATATAGACCTGTGTTGCAAGAATAAAGAAACCCCAAACCTAGAAGTATTAGTTACCAGTATATGTGAGAGCCCAAAGTTGCAGGAGTATGTGCTTGTGCAGTTTGAAATCAGTAGAAAAAGTGTAACTGCTATATACTATGTTGGAAAAATTGTAGCTATAGGCGAAAATAACACCTACACAATTAAATTTCTAAGAAAGACTGAAGGTAGTGTTGGCAAATTGCAGAAAGGGTGTCTGGGCTTTAAGGAGCCCGAAAACGAGGACATAAGTGTCATTGAAGGATTCATTGTTAAAAAATTATTCTAGGGATTCAGGAGAAGATATTTATTTTAATTAGATTTATTGATATTAAATATTAAATATAGAATGAATTATAAATTTATACTAATTAATATGTACGGTTATAGATATTTTATAATTAGTATATATATATATTAGTATATATATAATATATATAATATATATTATATTATATATATTATTATATTATTATATATTTATATAATATATATATATATATATATATATTATTATCTATATTATAGTTATATCTACCATAAAACCTACAATTTTTTTACGGTTTATTAGAGGTTAGATCGAACCCGATCCCTATGCCTTTTTTATTTAAAATCTTTCAAAAGATATAACAATTTTCTTTTTTTTTTTTTCTAAAATATCAATAACATTTTTAATTTTTTATTGTGAAAAAACTAACTAGATCATTTGTTTTGCAGATGGATATATTTTAGAATAGAATTTATTTAAAAGCCAAGAAAATTTCCCTTTTACACGCGGAACCACCATCAAGGTGGTAATATTATATTATAATATAGTATTCTAATAATATATATATATATATTATAATATATATAATAATTTATATTAAATATTTATATATATATAAATATATATAATATATATATGATTTATTATATATATATATATATATATATATTATATATATATTATATTATATATAAATATATATATATATATATATATCTATATAATACCTATATATATGTATATTATATTATAATATATATATATATATTATATATACTTATTATATATAATATATAATATAATAATATAATATATATATATATATATGATATAATTATATATATAGTATATAGTGCACAACCAGTTATTATTATAAACATGATCTTTATTAGAACAATTTTTTTTGGCCCATTAATACCTTGCAATATTTGAACGCGCACCGTACACGAGAAAAAATATTGGAATATAAGTGATAACAGTTTTTTGAAACAGTGCATGGTAAAGATGTCTGTGATGGCATTTGAAGAATAATAAATGGTTCAACAGCAAGAAAGCAAGTGTTGCAAAAGACATCAGAAGTACAAATCTTTATTACATTAAAAATGTCTCACTTTGAACACGCACATTACTTATATTTTCTAGATGAATGAGTATTGAACATATTTTATTTATTATTATTTACTTTTTAATTACACATAATACACAGTCACGGCAGCTATAATCAAGGAGGGGGTATACTTAATTAATGTGTGAGCAGGAGCAGCCAGCCAAGAGAAAGCCACATTTCGTCCACTAACAGTTGCGACTTGACCCTCGCTTATGTTTGGTGAGTGCTCTTCACTGATCTACTGGGCACTTTTATATAAATTAAATAAATTAAATACTAGTATAGAATATACCGATAACTAATATATTAGAGGTGTACGGAATTTGATATTTTTTTCACGGTTCGGCCAGACAAGACATTTACTATGTACTGTGATAATTATAAAATTTGCTGAAGGGATTTATTTTACATAACCCATGCCATCTTTTACAAATATAAATGTGCTTGTATAGTATTCATACATAGTGCATTACATACCTACATTATTATTGAAATAAAGTTACTCAAATATCTCAAAACAATTGTGGTAAATCCTCAATTTAATTCAATTCTAACTGAAAATTGTAACTATAATATTTTACAAATATATTTTTATTAACTAATATATTATATGTAGATTTACATTAATTATATATTACACATATATTGTATATAGTAAATTTTATTTAATAATTTATAATTTTTTTTTTTTTTTACTTTTTAACTTTGAGATCGTTTAAAGAAAGTAATTGCTGTGTTCAATTCAATTGAATATTGTTAACTATCCATATACTGTATCTGTATTAATTGTATGAAGTTGTAACATCATATCTCTCTACAAAAAATATTTTTTCTACTAGAAAATAAGATTTTTTGGTTGAAGACGGCACAATTGTTTTGAGTCCCTGCTCTTAAGTGATTGTGAATGGCTGTTATTCATTGCAATAAAGATTTTTATTTTCTGAAGAATTGCTTGTGATTTTGGTATGAGATTGGAAATATTGTCGGGGTAATAATTTCCTCAAGACCATCGTTTACGGTTTGATATTAGACTCATATGAGGGTGTAACACTGTTCTACAAAATACAAAAAAATGGCAAAATAAAAAAAATGTACACTTTTATAAATAAATTCAATGCAATCAAAAAATTCACTCCACCATTAGTTTATACAAAATGTTTTGAGAGATCGAAAGGATCTTTTTTTAATCGATCCCGACTCCCGTATACATTTTGAAATCAACTCCGATCCGTGACTCCTTACCTGAAAAGCTCGACTTCCCGACTTCTGACTGCATCCTGTGATATATATAGTATATATATATAATATTATATTATATATATATAAAAATATTGTCTTGATATCAAATTATGCTTAATAATTATAGACATAGATAATTATTTAAAATTTATATAATTATTTCAGTAAATATCATAGTATTTTTTAAATCTGTTGTTCAAAAGTTAAAAAGTTCAAAAGTTCAAAAGTTAACAAAATTACTTTGGTCACTGAAAATTTTGTTTCACTCGTTTTAAAGACTAAATTTTTTGAAACCTGTTGCTCAGAATGTTCAACTTGTGCATAAGAATTTTGCTTACTATAAAATATATTTCCTATTTGTGATTTTTCCAAGTGAAAATGATGTGAGATGTTAATAAGAGTTAGGTATTTACATAATAAAATAGTATAATATATATTTAACTATATATATATATTATAATATTTAATATATATAGATATTATATTATATATATATATGATATATTATAATATATATATATATAGTCGGCTTAACATGAAAAAAACATTTTTTCAGTTTTTTTTTATAACTATTTTATATTTTTACATATTTAGACTTTTTAATAATTTATCTTATCAATGGGTCGGAGAGCTATATATCCAGAGAAAATTATTTGTTGGCGGTAATTGGTCAATGAATATTGGACGTAAAAAATAAAGATACGCGTGTCTGATATAAATATTACCAGAATGTAAAAAAAACTTCCACTGTCTAAATAACCTTTCTATAGACAGTAATTGCTGGCAGTAGAACTAGGTAAAGGTAAAAGCTTGTTTTAAGGCATATTTTAAAAAAGATGGTTATTAAAATAGTAGAAAAAGAAGAATATTTCTATGAAATTAGATACGTCACCGAGGCAATTTCAGGAAAAAATTGGCCTTTTTTTGTTTTTAAGTTAACTAACTTAAAAACCATAACACTTCAGAAATTAGTTCTTAGATATAATAAAATATGGGTATTTGGCAATCATTTAAGTAAAGAATAAAAAAAAATCTAATAATAATTTTTAAAAAATCTCTAAAAAAAAGTGAAAAAAAAATTTTTTGGGGGAATTCAGAAAACGTAAAAAAAGTATAAATTATTACCAATATTTATGTTGAACAGCTGAAATGAGCTTCGCCTAACGTATTAGTAGTAATCAGATGATATGATTGCGATTGTCAGATTGAGCTGGGATTTCTTATGAATCCTGGAACACAGTTTATTAGATACTTTTTAGTTTTTGTCGTTGTTGGGCAAGTTTATATGGGTTTCCAATGCCTTGAGTCGATTGCCCCGTAAGTTACTAAAATGTTTCAAGCCGCTACGTCTAAGGGGAGGGGGGTGGGTGGGGAATGGAATGGAAATCTGAAATTGCCCGGGATTATAAATGTTAAATAAACTTTTTAATGAATGATTGCTATCAAATATGCATTTCTATATGTATATCATAAGTTAAAACCCTGTATATCAAAGTAGGTGATCAACATTTTTTCAATTTTTTTTATAATATTGTTGTAACATAATATTTACTCATAAATTAAAAATATTTAAAATAATTTGAAGAAATGGGTAAAAAATATTTTGCAAAAATTAATTAAGATATTTAGGAATTGTTATGCTTTTTAAAATATTTTTTTGTGCAGTGTACAGCAACTTTCACTTTCTGTGACTTTATAAAAAAAATTTTTTTGTAAACCTTTTAGTTTTTTGTAAAATAAAAACTAACAAATTCTGAAATTGAACCGCCGGCTGAGGCAATACAATTGGTGTGTTGATCAGAATTTGCTTTCCTGATAATACCACTCCTATCCATAACTCCTTGATAGATCTTGAATCTTATAGCCATCATTGTATAGGTTTAGAACTCCTAAGTCCCTCTTGACTATTGAAGAAAGGTATAGCGCCTACATAAACGGCGTGTTGATGCGTTATATAACCTCAAAGTGAAACTACTCAGCTCGGCAATAGCTGGGAATCGAACTCTTGCATACTAAAAACATACGTACCAACCAAGCCGGGCTCTCTAGCTCAGAAATAAAAAAGTGCAAAGATGCATAGAAAAGGGGGGTAAGGGGTAAATCTTGATACTAAATCTATGGGTAGTGATTAGATTTGCATCATACAACAAGGGAATGATTATATATCTAATCAATATCTTTATTGTATATTCCGTGACAATTACGATTATACCATGCTAAGAGAATTAAAAAAGGGTGGGTGGGTACTAACCATGGTAGTGTGTGCCAAATGCTGGTTATAAACATGACAATCAACTCCTATACTTTTTAAACTCATAGGGTTAGACAACTGATTCGGGTATATTCGTAATGAATGTAGACCATATGCTATGCTAGAAAGATGCTTAGAATTATCTAGTGCGGGAGCAACGTCGAATTCTAGCACATATCGAAATACATGATTGAGTACTAATATAGTAATATTATTTATATATAAGTATATAATATAAGTATATTATTTAATATATAAAATATATATATATAGTATATTATAATTTAAAATCAATGTTTGAAAACACGATTTTTTTTTTTCTTTTTTGCTAGTGGTATTTTTTTTTTGTTACACTTTTTTTACATGGGGTTTTCGGCCCGCATGACTAGAAGGAAAAAATACAATCTTACAGTATGTTTGAAATCATGAGTTTATAATGCGCATAATACATGCACATTTTCCAATAATTTTGAAATTGTTTTTATTGTTTTTTCGTGCAAAGTGGTTCTTTTTTTAGAGCTAACAATGGTTCTTGGGGGAGGGGGGGAGGCGCTTACATAAATTTTTCTGAAATTTGGTTGATGCCATTATGTCAAGGATGGTCCAACAGGAATGAATCACATATCATAATAATTTAGTAAATTTTTTAATGCAATGAATGATGGACAAAAAGTAGTATCGCACACCAAAAACAGCTGTTTTTAAAATTGGGTGAAAAAATTTATAAACATGGAAAAAAAAATTTTAATTAGATCACCAAACATAAAAATTGCCTTGAACCATGTTATATATGAAATTTTATGTTCACTCAGACTGACTGCGATTACAATAGGTCACGAAATTTTTCGCTCTAGACGCTATTTACCAGATACGCACTGGTTGTTTTTATGTAACAAATGGGTCATTGGATTTTTTTTTTTTTTTTTGTAATGAACAGCCTCATATTTATTAATATATATAAATGATTATATATAGATATTATATATAATCTAATATATTATGTATTATATATGATATATATAGTAATAGTAAAATGATATAACTATATATATAGTTGATGTCAGCATCGTCCAAGAAGACACGATAGCATGTACTAAAAAATCTAATAGTATACATCGAAAATAGATAATTTATTGTTATAAAATCAGGAGATAAGCAAAATGTTGTCCCTATAGTTTAAATAAAAAAGCTACTTTTAAAATTTAAAAAACTTTTAAGAATGTTGGAAAATTAAATTTTTTGAAGATACATATTTTTAAAGAGTACGTCGAGGTTGACAATGTTGAAGTTTTTTTTTTGTTAATACTAAAGGATACACGTGGTAAACCAAAAGATTGGCCATATAGGTCTGGGTTTTTCGCCTAACGGGGACGACAGGGTGAATCGCGTCCCACTTCTGTCTATCAGCTGAAACCCCTAAAAAAGAATAGAATGAATTAACATTTTCTAAATTAAAACGAAGAACACTATTTGGTTTTTTGCTCTATTAACTGTTAGGAATATGAAGCCTGATGTGACCGTAAGTTTGCGAGAGCTAAGATTATTATATTATTTCTTACACGTAGTGTATTTAATTAAATTATTATAGATGAAAATATTTTTTTTATTTTTTTTTAGTTTCATCGATGAAAGTGCTTTCTAGAATAAAAAGATGTTATTTTATTTTCTGTATGACTGTTAGTAGTGTTTAAGAGTTAAATGCAGTAGTGACTTTCCCAGGATGCAAGGCATGATAGTATATAGATTTTAGATATACTTGAAGGGTATAAATTATAAACCACAATTATGAATTTAGAGAAATAGTATATACTATATATATATAGTATATTATATATATACTAGTATATATAGTTATAGTGTATCGGAAATACCCAGTGGGAATTTGACATTATTGATTTGAGATGTATATTATAAGTAAGTTTTTTGACAAGCCTAGGTGTTGTGTTGAAAAGATTAGAACTGACAATATTGGATGATTTTGGATGCGCATGATATGTATTGGTTATATTATAATTCAAGATGATGGGCTCTCACCTTGTTTGATTATTAATATGCAATAGGCCATGTGGCCTCTTAACTGTTCATACTCTCAAATATAAGTATTTTCAAATATTGAAAATACACTAGGTAAATATTACAATAAAAATAAAATCAGCAATTATTATATCAAAAGCGCGATCTCTAGCTATTGTGGTTGGGTACTCGTAAACAATCACGGATTGAGCAATTACGTGGTTCTTATATTATTAAGGCACGTTTTTTATTATGACTCATGATTAAGCATGTGATTTGTGGTACGAAATTCTTTTCTTACTTAGCTTGACCTTTAGCAAGAACCATTTTGTAAAAATGTGATTAATTTATCAAATTCAACAGATAAAAAGTAGCGTAAAGGCTGTATAAGTTAAGAAATAGATATATTATAAAATATGTGTTATGCTTATATCATGATTGAGTTAAATTGATGTTATGCCAAATGTCGCTTTCTGAAGGATTCTTAATTATTCATTGGCTGCATTTTGATTTAAATAATTGGTTAGCTAGTAATTTCTAAGCTTTTCATTGAGATTAGCCATTTAGTAAAAATTAAAATAAAAATTTCTTAAGTGTCACGTTATACTTAATTAAGGGTATTATTGTGTAAAAATATTTTTTTTAACAATAAAATTAAAACTTAAAAGTATTCAAGAGAAAGAAGAGACTGAAAAAAAAAAATAGAGTTGGCATTTTTAGAAAAATCTCGTTGCATTATATTTTCCATATTTAATAGCATTACTCTAGATACATGATTTACATTGGTTCGGGGGATGGAGAAGGCAGATAGCCGAGACTATTATTGGGACATCCACATGCTCCTGAGTGAGTAGGGTGTTGAACTCCGCACACATCTGATGAGTCCTGGAACTCGTATATGCGATTGGGAACGAACAGTAATGGGTTCGGGGGAGGCAAGAGGCCGATAGCCGAGAATATGCTATTATGGAACCTCTCACAGATTCACTGAAGTGATAGGGATTTGAACTACCCAGGACCCAAAATGAGAGTCTGGGAAAAGGTTCGGGCTGAGAGACTAGATTCGCTCTAGTAGCTGGCTTACAGTTGCATTTGTGAGGAGAGCTTTTGCTTTCTTCATGAATCACGTCAAATCTCGTGCCTTATATTCGTCAAAGAAGTCTTAAACAAGTAAATTACGAAATAAAATGAACGATTCTTACTTTGTATTTGTACATATCTAAGAAATTATTCCATTGAATAAAGTAAAATTATTCGTACTGTCCTTGAAAGAGGGGTAGCTAATGCTTTAATATAAAACAGCTAGAAAAAGGCATTATTTACATTAAAAAAGAAACTTCATTACCTCTAATATTATTCACTTATAAATTATGGGATTCCTTTATATAACAACTGTGAAAATGATAAATAATACTATTATATATATCTTAAAACCTATTAAATAACAGCTGGAAAAACTTTCCATATGCAATTCTTAGGATAGGTAAATCAAAACGATCTTTGATGAGTCACAAAGTTTTGATGTGACGTCACAAATCTTAATGTGCATTCAAGAATAACAGCAAAGCTTTTTCACAGACTAATATTAGGACTTATTTAATTAAATTTAGTAACAATCACTTAAACATATTAATATATCATAGCACATATAACATATATACATTTCTTAATAATATATTTTAATGTCTATTTCTTAATTAAGTACGATAAATATATTGAATACGTGAATTCTGAGAGGCAATCATTGTTAATACGCCAACATTAAAGAAGGGCAAATGTCTTTTCCAATTTATCTTTGCGAGCTGCAAAAGTTTCAAATATGTAGTTCTTTCTAATATTTAATTGTACGATATGTGTTAATAAATTAACAAACATATTTTTAAAAGTACTGTAATTTAAATTATAAATAATAAACTAGATATCTTTTTATTAGGAACATCTTAAGCTTCGTTACACGTACTTAAATAATAAGACAGTGGTCAGATATTTATAATCATAAAATGATATTATAATTAGTTTAGCTAAAGTCTATAATATTAAGGGTAACTCTAATAAATCTAGTTCTTTATTAAAGTAATGTCTGGAATGAAAAGATAAAAGTTACAATATACGTTATTATATTCTATATTTATATTATATATATAATATATATATATATAATATATATATTATATATATATATATTATTATATATAGTACTATCTTCTTATTATACTATATATATTTATATATATACTGTTTATATAGTTATATATATATTTATATTCATATATATAATATATTATATATATAATACTATACTTAAAATAGAAGGAGTAAAACTATTTTCTCATACTGTAATACATGTATACTATATATAAGTAATATTAAACATTATATATATATATTATATTATATATTATGTTTATATACTAATATAATATAATATAAGGTCAGCATCCCGAACAGCGTTGGAGTTATTGCAGGTAATAACGAATAATAAATACTCATTGTGGAGCCTTAAGACATCTATACACAGAAGTCAGTAAATAATTCAAAAACAGTAACGTTGAGTGGAAAAATAAATTGTTAATAAAATGTGAATAAAATTTACAGTTTTTTGAAGAAATCGAAACATGCTAAGCTTCTTCGACAACAAACAAACGGTGCAAATGGTTGAATTTTTCTTTTTTATCACTACGTTATACCGCGACTCCGGGTACACAAAGAAAGATGGATAGAAGTCAGGTTTTCTTTCTCGGCCTCCGGGGGGACCGACGGGGGACTTCGTCCCCTCTGTCCCTCGCGTCGGCTCGAACCCTTAAAAAGGATAAAAAAGAAAACAAAACATATTACTAATCTCCAAAGCGCCCAGATGGTGTACAAAAATGGGTATTATGGCACCGATAGAGATCAAGAGCTGATTGCGAGGCGTTCAGGTCAACCGGATCAACTCAAACAGTATCAATGAACGCAAGGTTGAAAGATTTTTACTAATATTATAGAGATGTTAATTAATAATATTAGATATAAGAATAAATAATTTTTTTGTTTAAGATTTTTTCATAATTTACTTTCTGAAATCGAAAATGTTATTTATTTTCTGAGAATGTTTAAGTTTATCTAGTTACTATGCTGGCTTCAAATTCGGGAATGACTGCCAATCAATAATTGAGTTATATAATATAATAGTATAAGGATTTGGTAGTAATAGATTAGAATATATATGCAGATAATGTTTATGGTGAGTTTACGTATAGATATAAGCTATACGTTATTCATATTATAGGTATATTATGATAACCGTAATATAATATATATAATATATATATTATCTATATATACTTTATAATATATGTATTAAATCAGGCTATACTCCTCTGGTGGTAAAAGGCCAGAAGTCTACAAATTTCTCCCCACAGTTGGAGAAAAAATAATACGTTAACCAAATTAATGGGCGATATGACCCAGATTACATGGCGCTTGGAAATGTCCAAGCTGAAGGAAATTGGACAAATAGGATTAAAGGGAAGTGATCCAAGATTATAATGGAGTACTGTAAAAGATGGAGCATAGTAATTAAGTCAAAGTCAGAGAAGAGTTGGGCAGAAATGGATGATCTGTTGTGGGAAAGAACTAATCTCTTCTCAAAGGATTTGGTACTACACACTAAGAAGAACCAGAAAAGCAGGGCTCATTGCATAGTATAGGAGAGGTATGTGAGGGAGAATTCAACCGGTAGGAGAGAGAGAGAAAGAGAGAGAGAGGAAGAGAGAGAAAGGAGAGAGAGAGAGAGAGAAAAGAGAGAGACGGAGAGAAGAGAGAGAGAGAGAGAGAGTAAGTAAGAGATGAGAGAGAGAGAGAGCAAGATGGAGAGAGAGAGCAGAAGAGAGGAGAGAGAGGGGGGAGAAGAAGAGAGAATGATGAGAGAGACGAGAGGAGAGAGTGATGAGAGGAAGAAGAGAAAGAGAGAGAGAAAAGAGGGAGAGAGAAGAGAGAAAGTGGAAAGAGACGAGAGAGAGAGAGGAGAAGAGAGAGAGAGAAGATGGAGCGTGATACGCTCGAGAAGCATTATAGACAC
>JABUQX010052092.1:5000-12500 GCA_015478945.1 Trachelipus rathkii
ATCAATAATTAATAATAATTAATAATTAATAATAACTAATAATAATAATAATAATGTCCTACTAAAATAGAATATCCTTAAAATGAATAGTCGTTTAAATCAAAAATCATTCATGTAAGCGGTGACTACCTTTAGAAGGAAAAGGCTTGGTAAATCTCACATTTTAAATTTACATAGTCTGAATTTAAAATTTAATGAAATTAATCAGATAATAGTGGCAAACATACATAGAATAATAATGAAGAATAATGGAAACGAATTTGATATTTAAACAAATGAACAAATTAAATAATTGATATAATAATAATAATTAATAATAACTAATAATCAATTAATTAATAAATTAATAATAACTAATATACTTTAAATATATATATAGATAATAAAATGAATAATAATAAATAATAAATAATAATAATAATAACTAATAATCATACGTTCTCCAATAATATTATAAACCATTATAATTAACTAATGAGATGACATAATGGGAAATAATAATTTAATATATAATAATGCATAATAATAATAATTAATAATAATATATAATATTAACTAATAACACTTATAATAATAATAATAATCTAAATAATAATAATAAATATATATATATATAATACTAATACTAATAATAACTAATATAATTAATAATGATGATCAATGATGCAAGCCTAATAATTTAATAATACATAATACACTAATAATAATAATAATAATAATATAAGAATAATAATTAATAATAATAATCATTAATATATACGATAATATAATAATGTAGCAACATTAATCCAATAATAATTAATTAGTTACATAATAAATTCTCTAAACAGGTAGTAGATTTTCAAGAACAGACGTAGCCAACTGTTATTTTTTTAATATAGGAATTAGCATGACCCTTCTTATAATTTTTTTCAATAACAATCTATTAATGATTTTTTATTATTATTAGATTTATTGGTATTATTATTATTATTATTATGATTGATTATTATTATCCCATTCTATTGTATTATTATTCAGGATTATTATTATTATTATTATTATTATTATTATTATTATTTAGTAATTAATATTTGTTAATGCTATTGTTAGTTATTGTTAATGTTGTTGTTTTTATTATTATTATCATTACTATTCTTGGTATTACTATTGCTATTATTTAGATTATCTATTATTATTTTTTATTTATTATTTATTTATTTAGTTATTATATTATTTATATTATTATTATATATTATTATTATTTATTATTATTTGTATTATTATTATATTATTATGTATTTATTATTATTATCTATTATTAGTTATTATTATTATTATTATTATTATTATTGATTATTATTTTATTATTATTATTATTATTATTATTATTATTGTTATTATTATATATAAGTTATTATTATTATTATTATTATTATTTAGTATTATTTATTATTATTATTATTAATTATTATATTATTTATTATATAAGAATTTAATTTTTAAACAAAAATTTTATTAAAGACAGTTCTTTTGCTCCTTCAGTTAATTTTTTGGATGAAACAAAAAATATAAAATAAAAGTAATTAAAAAAAAACAATAAAATAAAATAAAAATAAATAGAATGATAAGAATCTCGTTTTGATGCTATTTAAGATCTTGATAAATAAACTTAACAAACATATATGGCTTGATAGCATAATAAAATCAGCAGGGTGCTAATTGCGCTTTACCCAAATTTTATATCAATTAATTATTATTATTATTCAATTAATTATGTATTATTATTATTATTATTTATTATTATTATTATTTATTATTATCTATTTGATTTATTATTTATTATTTATTATTGTAAGTTATGTATTAATTTATTTTACATATTATCTCATAGTTTATGCTAATTATTATTCATATTATTATTATATATTTATTCAACATCAGTAGAGTAGTAGTAGAGTAGTAGTAGTAGTTTTCATGTAGTAGTAGTAGTATAGTAGCTTAGGACGTTCGTAGCTTTTAGTTCGTAGTATGTCACGTCTGTAGCTTCGTACGCTGTTCTTATTTCTCATTTTGTTTTTTCTTTTTTTGTTTTTAGTAGTTGTAGTTGTAGTAGTAGTAGAAGTATCAGTAGTAGTAGCAGTAGTAGTAGTAGTAGTAGTAGTAGTAGTAGTAGTAGTAGTAGTAGTAGTAGTAGTAGTAGTAGTAGTATTAGTTAAATTAATATGGCAAAGAGCTATAGCAGTTATAATACCAGTTAATGGTATTATTATTTGTCGTATTAGGAAGACTAATAATATTAGTAGTAGAAAAACGGGAATATTCCCACATATTATTCAGACACGGCTAAGGTGGAAAAATTGAAAAAATTATAGCATAATATTTTGTTTTAATAAAATTACAAGAAAATGTTAAGATAAATATATAATGGCCCTTTAAAAGCAGTACTAATAATAATTAAAGGTCAAAATCATTCATAATATTATAACAAAACAATGTAACCTAACATTACTGTAAAAGATTTAAATATTATAAATAAAAATTCAAAAAATTTCCCTAATCTATATTAACAATAGACTTAATTTTAAAACATTCCTCACTTCAATTATTATTATTATTATTATCATTATTATTATTATATTTATTATTATTATTATTATTATTATTATTATTATTATTATTATTATTATTATTATTATTATTTTTGATGTTGTTGCTGTTGTTATTATTATTATTATTATTATTATTATTAGCTTATTATATATGCTTATTATTGTATTTATATATTTTTTGATGTTGTTGTGTTGTTATTATTATTATTATTATTATTATTATTATTATTATTATTATTATTATTATTATTATTATTATTATTATTATTATTATTATTATTATTATTATTATTATTATTATTATTATTATTATTATTATTTTTATTATTATTATTTATTATTATTTATTATATTATTTTTATTATTATTATTATTATTATTATTATTATTATTATTATTATTATTATTATTATTATTATAAATAGAGATTCAGAGATAAAATTAAGCTGTATATAAGGTTTGAACTATTTGACATATTGAAGACAATGAAAACGGTATTCAACTACTAATTTACAACAAGGATTTATATCATTCCAATTAGCGAGCTTAGGAAGCTTTTCTTCCAAAGAATTTGACGTGTGTAACATATGTAACATATGCGACATATGCAACATATGTTACACATATAATATAGGTAAATTTTGTTCCTTATATGTTAACTCATTGTTAATGATGTTCTTTTTAATGTGTTCATGTGTGTGTTCGTTTTCTTTAATATACATTAAAATTCAGGTGAAGGAAACTGTTTAAGAGAAACAATCATACCTTTAATAATAATAATAATAATAATAATAATAATAATAAATAATATATATTAATAATATAGATTAATTAATAATAATAATAATAGATAATAATAATAATTAATAATGCAATAATCAATCAATAATAATAATAATAAAATAATAATAATAATAATGAATGAACGAATATAATAATAATAATGAATAATTAATAATAATATATAATAATAATAATAATAATAATAATAATAATAATAATAATAATAATAATAATAATAATAATAATAATAATAATAATAATAATAATAATAATAATAATAATAATAATAATAATAATAAAAATTATTCAAATTTTTGAATGTACAATTACAAAGCCAAAAAAAATTTTAGTGTGAGTTTTTTTTTATATATAGTCGTGCATATGAAGCCTATATGTGGAAGTAATAATATGTGTATGTATGCATATATGTATACAGGTATGTATTTATCTTCTTTATGATTGATCACTCCAATTAATGACTGCGACTATATTTTAAGCATGATAACGAAATTGGTTGAGTCAACATAGTAGACCAGACACTGCTTATAGTGTGAGTGACTTGAGTAAGGCTAATAAGCTAGCTAATGGGAAAAACTTGAAAAAAGCAAGTAGAGTAATTACGAAAATAAGAAGAGAAGAGTTAAGGATAAAAATGGAGGAGTGGAGGGAATAAATAATAATAATAATAATATAATAATAATAATAATAATAAAATAATAATAATAATAATAAATAATTAATAATAATAATAATCATAATAATAATAATAATAATAATAAAATTAATAATATTAATTTATTATTATTAATTATTATATTATATTATTATTATTATTATATTAATTATTATTATTCAAGTCTATTAGTTGATATACGTATATATGATTATTATTATTATTATTCATCTTTCTATTTATTTAAATTCATATCCAAGTCATTATAGATAGATTATTACTTATTTTCGCATACATAGTTGTATTTTTTACCTTCATTCTATTTGATACTTCTTATCCTATCTCTATATATGTCTTACTGATTAAATACTATCACTTGGAGTTCTCAATCTATAAATATTATGATTCATTATTATCTTTATTATTATTTTTATGTTATTGTATTATTATTATTATTATTATTATTATTATTATTATTATTATTATTATTATTATTATTATTATTATTATTATTATTATTATTATTATTATTATTATTATTATTTTTTTTATGTGTTATTACTTATTAGTGTAATTGATATTATTATTCTATTAATTTATATTCTCAGTATTATTGGATTAGATTATTTTATTATTATGTTATTATTTTTTATTATGACTATTATTATTATATTATTGATTGATTATTATTAATTAATTCTATTGTATTATTATTTATATTATTATTATTATTAATTATTATTGATGCTTATTATTACTATTATATATTATTATATATCATTATATAATTATTATTATTATTATTATTATTCATTATATGTGTAGGTAGCTAAAAAACAACAAAGAAGGTATATTTTTTTTTTTTTAACAAATAAAAACTAACTCTCTTTTTTAATGTTATTTGAAAATACTTCCGTCTAGTTATACACACAAACAGACTGTTAAAACAAACAGACATACAAATACATATGTTAGTAATTTCAGGTTTAGACACAAACTTTAATGTAAACGACTATCTCACTGTCACTCTCGATACAATTTATTATTATCTACCATATATATACTTACCGTATTCTGTACGGCGCCTGTTCTAAGTCTGAGGATATATAGATAATATTATAACTATAGTATATACTATATATATCATATATCATAGTAACGTAACTACGTTTCGAAGCATACTATATAGCTATATATATATATAGTATATATACTGTTACTTATCATTGCCTATCACTTTAGCCTACTAATATAAAGCTATAGATATATATATAATACCATATATATAATAATATAAGATATATATATATATAATAAAAAAAATATACACAAATATCATAATAAAATATATATACTATCATATATATATAATTATATAATATATAATATTTTTAAAAAGATTATACACTCTATATATATATATCTACATAATCTGTCTAATATTTGATACTCTTATTAGTATATTCAAGATGTTAGAGTATTTTCACATTTTTCACAAGAGCTTTTAGATCTTTTATCGCGATTTGATGGTTAATAATATATTTGACAATTTGAGTTAACATCGGATTTCTCATTACCAGACAGTTGTGTTCTCGTGTCTGCGGTTCGCCAAATGATTGTAATTACCAAATGAAGTCATTTTTGCATTCATAATTAAATAACATGTGTGTATAGAACTCTATTCTGTTACTATTAAGTAGTAACTACAAAATTACGGAATGTGCTAATGTTTAGTATGAGAGGGGCATGGAGAGAATAGAAATGAGACATAGAGGAGAAGAGCAAGAACGAGAGAGTAGATAGAGAGAGAGAGAGAGAGTTATGGGGCGGGTGGGGGGGGCGGAGGCGGGGGGGGGGGGGGTAGGGAGGGGGGAGGGGGGGGGGGGAGGGGGGGGGGGGGGGGGGGGGGGGGAGGGGGGGGGGGGGGGGGGGGGAGGGGGAGGGGGAGGGGAAGGGAAGGGAAGGGTAGGGGGGGGGGGGGGTATAGGGGCGGGGAGAGTAGAGAGACAGTCCTATAGTGTTAATGAGAGAGATAGGATAGATGTAGGATAGATAAGATAGATAGATTAGTAGGATAGAATTAGATAGATAGATAGATAGAGTGAGAGAGAGAGATAGAATTACATCATAGGATAGATAGATAGATTAGTAGATTAGATGAGTAGATAGATAGATAGATAGATAGAATTAGATTAAGAATAGACATTAGTATTAGATAGACTAGAATAAGAAGATAGTATGAAATTAGATAGTGATTAGATTTTGAAAAAGATTTTATTAATATAAAGATACACTAGATAAATACAGGCAGATATGATAGACTAGATAGATCAGCATAGGATAGCATAGATAGATATGATAGATAGCATAGATAGTATAGATAGGATATCAATAGATAGATACGATAGATAGATAGATAAAATTAATAGATAGGATGAAATAGATAGATTAGAAAGGAAAAACAAATGAAGATTATAACGAACTTGGCTTGAATAAAATATAGAATAGAAAAGAGAATAAAACAGATATTTGAAAACATGGAGGCGACACATTGTGAACTGGCGGATAGAGGGATACAAATAAGACAAACAGAAGAGCTAGTAGAAATGAGGAACGCAGATGGGAGTGGAATAGAACTGCAAGGTAGAAAGAAGAGTAGCTGAAAGATTAAAAGAAGGTTAATGAAAAAAATTTATATCTTTCATAATTTGCATTTGCTATTCAATATCTCGTTGAACGACAATCGATTCTTATCCTAAATAACATCATTAAATTATATCACATAACAAACTTCGGTAAATCAAAATGCAATCCAGTTCTCGCATCGTTCAGACCAACGCTACTATTCATGCAAATGTATGAGTACAAAACAAGACATGCATGCAAATGCATGCGAATGCACACAAAACAAGAATGAGTACTACATAAATCTATATCATTCATTTACAAAAGGAGCCGTATGAATATCATTACACCTTATTGCATAACTCGCAATACAAACATACATTCATGTGCACGTATGTGCAGTGCCGTTCCATATATTAGACATCCATCAGTATACCTATTCCATGAATTAACACACTCATGTGCAAACATGCCTCATTTTATTACAGACAAGGTCGCTCGACTCGTGAAGTCGCTCAAAACTTTCTGGCGTATAACCCAACACGGGACGATATCCATGCAGATGCATGCAGAAATCGCTTCTTTTCAACACGCGCATATACAGTATATCACCATCTGCACACGCATACATGCATTTAAACAAAGAGGTGATGATAAAACTTGGTATTTTCTGGGTATAACCCACAAGTCCATACATTCAACGCGCAGATGAATGCAATTCACAAACTCTACATGTCTAATCTCACCGTACACAAGAAATACATGCTAGTTTAACACTCTCAAATATGGCTCTCGAGAGGAACACTGATGCAATAGCGATTTCTTTGA